>JAMXBB010000003.1:34580877-34616440 GCA_024138015.1 Lumnitzera littorea
CCCCCCCCCCCCCCCCTGAAAGCTATGCCACCATAGTTACCATTGGGATCCTTGCTGACACTTGTTGTGCCTCCTTAGTGATCAAAGGGACTCCCTTACCCTTCTTCCCCCTTAAGGTTCTAGTATCCTCCTTTTTGCCCTTCTTCCAAGGGATAACATAGTGAATGCTAACCATCATCTTTCCTTTCTTCGCCTTCTCATAGTATCTCTTCACTTATGTGGTCGCCAACGAGCTCTTAAAATCATCATCACAAAGTTAAAGGCTAGAAGCACATAAAAAAAATTAGATAAAAAAACCAAAAGGAGCAAAAATTAAGAATACTTGCCGAAGATAAGTTGCCGTAAGCTCTCCTCCCACTAACAATGTACAAAAGTGACCTCTCGATTACCTTCTTTAACCCCATACACAAAACTAATACATATCTCTCAATTAAAGAGCATCCTCTTCCTAAGATTAGTGCTCACTATGTTCCCAATATGGAACCTTTACCCCTACCACTTTGCTACATTGAGGAGCTCTTCCTTCACGTCGTCATCTTAGGGAAGAAAGTAATCAATCATAGTTATCCATATGGGCTTGTTCCAACCAGTAGGGAAGTACAAGTCACACTTTGACTTAATTCGGATAAACCTATCCTTCCATAAGTCAACCTTAGATTTCAGCCTATTGAAAAGCTACACATAATTTCCCTAACTTATACAGTACACCCATCTACTAGGGCTCAACTTCAATTAGAATAAGTGGGAAAAATGCCGAGCAATCGATCTTCGAAGGTAATAGTTATATATTGCCTTAAGTACAATCAATTATTGCTATATGCTCGGGTATAGGTACCCTGGGCACACTTGAAAATAGTTGAAGACCTTAAGTTGGAACTCTGATAATAGTAGCTAGAGCACCATATCGATTGCCTCCTACTATAGATAGAAAGACCTTGAGCTCTCGAGGCCCTTTCATTACGCCTAGGCATCTCAACTTCCAAACACTCCATCTTATCTTGAACCTCAATGCATACTTGAAACTAGGGCTCCTTATGATGTTCATATGCCACTTAGGTCACGATATACTTTATCTTCATTGGTCAACACATACTACCCCTTAGGCCTTGACTATGCAACCATCCTCTGTATAGCCGTATCCCAAATGCCACTAATGTTGTTGGTTATCATTGTCACCATCTTTCAAAGGGGAGTAGGTTTGGACACGATCTCATGTGAATTTTGTACACCATCTTAGAGATTGATTTTATGGCTTCACCTTCAAGCCTTTGTTGTTTCACCATTATTACTGCTTGGACTGGTGTTCAAAAGATGATTTTTGGTATTTAGATTTTAGAAAATTAGGGAAAACTTATGAGAAGTGGAATAAAGAGTTGTAGAGAAAATATGATAAAGTTTCACTAAAGGTAATGTGAAAGTGAGAAATGAACTAACCACTAAAGCCTTAATATAAACGAACACGACCACACGGATCGTTGCTTCATGCCAATCCTCCATAACTATCCACATGTCACTCTCATAAGGCTAATGACTCATATTCATACACCATGCAAATCACCAACGTAGCCTTTACGTATGCCTAAGAGTCTATGCATCATAGGATGAGAGGTTTACCCCCTCCTTATGTGCCCGTATGATGCTCAACCATCATTTACCTTGTCATATTGATAAACTTTAAATTGGTTATGTTTTATTTGGTGATTTTTAATGATTTTCCTTTGAAATTTGAGATTACTTCTAGATAATGATACTAAATTGAGTAAAATCTTGTTGCTTAGGTTTTGGAATAATCTATGAAAGAAAATGAGAAGACGGAAACAAGTTTTACTCAATTCTAGAGCCAAAATGAGTAAGTTATAAAGATTTAAAGATCGATACACCCAAAGGATACGACTGTATCATTTGTAGCCAATTTTAGAGCAATTTGTCAATGATCACAACCAATTACAGGGCAATGGACATGACCATATCCTTAGTCGTGTTGTTTCTTGTTTTAAGAAAAAAAAAATAGAGCAAACATGAAGAAATTTTGTAGTAAGTTACACAACCAAGGGACATGGCCGTGTCTCCAGTCGTATCATTTATAGCGGCCCCTGTTTTTCCATCTCTCATATAAAGCTTCTTTAAGGCTTTTTAGAAAAAACTTTTATATGACCTTTAGAGAGCTTTTCAAGAGAAGAACACTTACAGGAGCAAGGGACATCCACTTATGGGAGCAAAGGACATCAAGACTTCAAGATTCAAGCTTTTCTTTAATATTAAGATTTACTTTTTCTATCTTTCATTAATTTTTTATGCAAGATTTTTTTACTTTATGATGTGTAGAGAGTAGATCTTTGGTATTCAAGTCTTATAAAACCTAAATCTACTCATGTGACATGGATTTTTATTAGATCTAATTAATTCTTTATTTTCTTTCTTAATTCAACTATGTATGCTTAATTCTTTATATTATTATTTCTGCGTATAATGATTTAAACCTTAATATCTTATAAGAGAATCGATAGATTTCTTGTAAGATTAGATATAGACATAATTGATAGAGATTATTGCAAGGCTAAAGATAATTTGTAGTATCTTTCTAAAATTTTGAATTACATCGTAGATAATTCATTATGCAATAACGTGATCTTAGGTCATGCTATTAAAAAGAGACTCTAATAAATGATTTCAAGATTAGGGTTAATCAACTTAAGAAAGTGATTAACTTTAATAGAGAATTCTCTTGATCAAGAAAGATTAAAAAAGAAATTAGATGATGTTTAGGAAAAATCACATGTTAGTTCTAGGTGAAGTAAAGATCAAGATATAGTTTTTGAATTTTAATTAATTTATAATTTTATTGTTTTCTCGTTTAACTTCTTTAATATTCATTAATTAGTTAGTTAATTTAGTAGTTGTTTCAATTTAATTTAGATTCTTTAAGTTTCTCGAATTCAAATTATATGTTATATAATAGAGACCTAGTAAGTATTAGTAGTCAAAGTCCTTAAATAATTGACATTGAAACTTAATCTGGTTACTATAATTTGATAGGTGCAATTGCTTAATATATCACATGTCTACTTTTATTATAGATGGCGAGCCAACCTTTTCCCTTCCTATCTTCACAAGACTATTCTAAACCCTTCCATATTTAGGAGTGTCAACCAACATTGTCATAATCCACCACATGATTGGGAGGCTCAACTTCTTTACTGGTTTTGACCTACCATAGCCATCATCAAGAAAGCGAGATCAACTCCTAACCTTTTTGTTCATGGGAGGCTAACCCTACCTTAACATAATACCCAACCCCACAAACAAACCATTTGATGATACCACTCCCTTCACTTTAAGCCCTAAGTTGAACATCTCCACTTCTCTTCAGAGTACAAACTATAACATTCTCTCCAACCTAAATCTACGATGCCATTGTCATTGGGTAAACACTTCACTACAACCTTTCCCTTTAAGATCACCGACTCTATTCCTCCATTGTCTACCTCTATACTAAGATCATCTTTACTAAGACTTAGGGTTTCTATAGGCATTCCTTTGCCTTTGCCCTTGCCCTCGCCCTCACCTTCTCCTTTTGCCGTTTAAGATCACCTCTTGTAGAGTGGCCCAATAGTAAGACCTACCTATAGATTTGGGCAAAGTCTTATCACAATGCTACTTATGACATAGCTACCCTTATTTGAAACAATGTCCTCTACCTGATGGCCACTCCATCCTTTCGAGCTTCATCCATATGAGCCCAATTGTCAACAAGAAATAACTTTTTCATTTGGCACATCGGGTAGTATTTTGATAGCTTATCTATGTTGGAACTTTTGTAGTCTAATACCAATTATCACAGGATAGGAGGTTCACCACCTCCTTATGTATTCGTACGGCACTCAGCCATCCTTTGCCTTATCATATCTACTTGCATTATAGATGGCAATCCAGCCATTTCTCGTCTCATCATCTTAAGACTATTCTAGAGCTATCTATGTTTAGGAGTGTCGATCGGCATTGTCACCATCTACCATATGATTGGAAGGCCTAACTTTTCTACTAATTTCAACTTGCTAATGCCATCATCTAGAAAGTAGCATCAACTCCCGTCCAGTTTGCTCACAAGAAGTTAACCCCATCTTATGAGAACACCCAACCCTACAAACAAACCGCTTACTAATGCTGCTCCCTTCACATTAAACCCTAAGTTGGATACCCCACTTCCCTTTAAAACATAGATTGTAACATATGTTTACTAAGAGCCTTGGGCACCCTATAGTACCTCTACCTTAGTTATACCTTAAATTAGATCAGGCCAGCCTCTACCGTTCTATTGTGACCATGCTCATCTATCCTAATGCTAGAGAGCCTCGATGCCTTCATGCACCAAAGTTGATCTCCAATACTCAATTTGTTGGCCCAAATGAGTGCATCCAAGCACTTCATGACTACACCAAGCATTGTACAAGACAAACAGTTAAACATCAAGTATGTTGTTGAGTTATGAATGCCCAAGCTTTAAGGATCTCTACTCAGCTCCAACTCGATTGCCATACCCTACAAACTCTTTAGCCATGCCATTTAGCATACACAGTTTCAAGATAAACTCCTTGATTATCTAATAGGTTTACAACTATATTTAGAGGACTCATCCAACCCTTTGGAAGATTCTTGTTCAATTCTAGCTATATAGACATAAATAAGCATCCACAATGTGATGCACAAATACCTATAGTGGCAACGCACAAGCATCCATTGAAGCGAACTTGTACCCACAAACCTTACCCATAGCATTGACACCACCATAGTTGGAGGATGTATCCTAAACCTCCCCCATTTCCCCAGTCTAGCCCATCTAGATGGCTACTCTAACCAAGTAGTGGAGGTAATAGACTCTAATTACTACTTAGTGAGTTACCTTGACCATGGTCAAGATGTCTATACCCTTCAATCACAACTCAGCAACATGCCCCTATTAAGGTAGAGATGTTTGTTAGGCTAATGGGCTCATCCTGAAAGCACAACCTCCTCTGACCCAACCATTGCTTCAACAAGCTCACAGCTTAAGCCCATGATTTAGGCCTAACTCTAAAGACCTAATCCAAGTACAATTTTCATCTACTTACTATAAATATAAGGTAAGATTCCTAGGTAAGGGGATTCTCTTTTCATTCTCTTTCCTACACATAACTTTACAGTTTTATTCTTAGGACAAGAGGACAAACATAGGCATTAGAGTAGTAGTGCCAAAACACCTCTAGCATCCCTCATAGCTATGTTATATTTTACAAATACTTGCATACTAAAACAACAATCTATAATCAATAATTGGTGCCGTTTGTGGGAATCGACAACTTTTAAATGGATTCCCAAAATTTTGGAATTGACCTGGAGTAAATCAATATATTCTGGAAGTGGAACTACGTATTTCCACGTTGGTGGCATCCTACATGCATCTTTAGAAGATACTACAAGGAAGTGATAAAGAACCGGTATCGCAATTTTCTTTTTCAAGAATGTAACAGCCATGTTGTACTTACTTTTGGAAAAGTCGTGAAGCAAAGAAAAATGATCAACGATTGTTTTCCCTTTTAAGAAGCATAACCGTCTCTTACATTGCCAACTTGCACCGTCTGTTCTTAACTGCCACTTTCATTTGAATTTACATGCTTTAAGAGGTTAGAAGAGAAAGAAGGGGTCGAATCCTGATGTTTGCTGTTTGATGGGAGAGGGTTTGGCAAATGACAATTCTGATTTGGAAGAGATGAAAGTTACGAGATTTGGACAATGACTTGGCTTGAAAAGTCTAAGTTGTAGTGTTATAATTCGTTGACAAAAGATCAGCTAATGTACATAATAATTATCTCATCGAAAACTTCATGTTGGAGAATGTAGTACACGGTAGAGGAAAGCTTTGCTAGCAGCACCGGGGTTGCAATACGAGAGTGAAGCAAAGTACCGAGCTGCCGATTTATGATAGCAAATGCCGAACTCCATTCGCATGTATAGCCATGCTTCAAGTTGGAGATTCAGAGTTGTGCACCTTACTGAACAGCTGCGACTGATATCATCGGCTGAGCTGTTCACCTTGCCGAACGGATGAAATCTAAGCTCTTATCAACTTTATCACAAGTTACGAGATGATTGACACGAACAGAAAGGCCAAGCAATTTACCACAGTATATTAGACCGGATAAAAAAGCTAAGCTTTAAGCTGTCCATTTTCGAGCTTTCCTTATGACCAGTTCTCATCGTTTGGTTGAAATTTTTCCTCCAATAAGGTGGGAATCCAAAGAGATTGAAGCTCCATGTTGTGTTGCCAAGCCGACTAGTCATGTGACCAAGTAGAGAAATTTGATGTGCATATCCACATAACAGAACCACTTCTTTCTCAATTTAATCTTCCATATCCAAACTCATTACAGCATAAGGACGCTATGGCATTGCCAATACAAACTTTAGGAGCTCCAAGATCCAAGCAATATGGTGCTTCCGACTAGTAACAACAGAAGCAGCCTAACTCCAACCCAGTCAGAGCTACCCTAAGTCACGTCCGATCTACATCAAGTAAGCTCCAAGCGGATTTAGCCATAAGGACCTGAGCTCCATTGTGGCAATTGAGCTCTAAGGTGTCGAGCAGGATGTATTTTTCTAAATAACCGCAGTAGCAGAACAGGGCTCCTACTTGAAATTCTATCATGCCGACCTAGTGTTAATTGCGAAAGTGCCAAAGCAAGAATTCTAAGCACTTCGAGCACCAATCCTGATGTGGTTAGCGCGGACAATGGTTGGGCTGTAATGCATGGCGGTGTTGATTCTTAGAAACTACTAACTCAGACGATGATACCAACACCACTTGATAGTTGAAACATAAGAGAAAATAAGTTTGAGCTTTGAGGCCCATCGGAGCAGAGTTCAGCAAACAATCTAACGGAGCTTGGAATCTAACAGAGCTATGCATGGCTAAAACATTACTAACTGAACATGATGAACACATGTCGGTGGTACATCAGCGAGTTCGAGCACCTGTGTACATATCCACCTAGCAGCTACGGGCAGTGAAATTTTATTGAAGCAACTTCTACTCCCTCTTATCAACCCCGCACTTTACCGCAGCCTCCTTAAGTATCTACTGCAAGTTGAGCGCTTCAATTTCCATATACACAGAGTAGCTATCTACACTTGGACGAGCTCTTCTCCACATAAGAATGGACAGGCACATGAGATGAATTGTAACAACGGCAAAATCAAATTACATGTAAGTTCTAGACACCGACTTATAGCATTTATAGTCCAAGCTCTCGTTGGGAATTCTAAGCTTCATATGGCGAACAACATCTCCTAAACCACAACGCACTAAGCTCATAGCTGCATAGCCATCAAGCGCCTTTGACATGTTTACAAGTATCTAGTCTTCATAGCAGCACCTGTCGAGCACGCTGATTGCCGACGTTCAAGTAGGCTAACCCAAGCATTGATTTGCATCACGCTCCGAGCCATGCTTTCTTTTCTCAAACGTGCAATAATTGACTTGAGCTACATACTAGACTGAGGTACACACTCCTTACTGATCATTTCGAGCCACTCCAAGCATGTTCACGAACTATCCTATGGACTATGGACAATTTCTCTACTCATGCTGACTAGAAAACTTCCCGAACGGAGCTCTCACTAGCTACATCCAACTCAAGTGCGAAGCTCTACAGAACATAATGGTAAGTTCGATCTAAGGATGACGAATCCGAACTACAATCTAACTTAGTTGTTGCTCTACGCTTCAAGAAGCTCAACTCTCAATTGTTTTTGAGTTGAGACCACCACACATGTAGAGCTACTCATCAGAAGTTCAAAAGAACCAAGCTTCTCCCCTTGAATACAATCTAAGCAAGAACAGCTAAGCTAGTTATTGTATATCAAACCAAATTATTGCTAGCATTTGTGACCTTCCTTAGAAGGCCAAGTCGAGTTGCACATGGTCATGCCATGCTACAACAAACCCAAGCTCCTAGAACCTTACTCATGCATAACGCAGACAAGAACAGACAAAGCCGATCCCAAGGATAGGTCCAAGTTTATCGAAAGCTCGAAAAGGATGATGGGAAATGTGTGAATGAGCAAAAAATGAATGAAAGTAAACAAAACCCACAAATATCTCTAAAGGAAATGACGCATCAATAGAACTTTCGAAACTCACAATACAACTCGATATGATGCATGAGTTGGTCTAGTGAGCTTACTTGCCACCTAGCCTTACTTTCTCACGCATTCTTTTAGCTAGTAGAGTAAACAATCATTGTTTACTCGTCATCCTACCCTTAGCTTTCTCACGCATTCTTTTAGTGGCTTAGTCGATCTATCAAGTGACTTTGCTGTAGATGTGTTGTAGGGACTATGTTCGGACTCTCATGTCAGGGTCTTCTTGCTTGTATAAAGGTACAAGAGTGTGATCGAGGGATAACTCGAGATTAAAACCATAAACAACTTCGATGGTAGTTTGCTTGGTGGTATCATATACTCTTTGATTATAAGTGAATTCAACCATGGGCAAACAAACATCTCAATTAGCTAAGTTCTTGCCTACCTGTAGCTCGAACCATGGGCAGTAATATGGTCTAGCATATAGATTTGATTAGCCACAAGGTGTAACTCAACCTCAATAGGAGTCAGTTGGAGTAGGAGGATTTACCTTGCATGTCTGTCTAGTCCTCGAGTTTAGCTGTAGGTTAAAGGCTTAGTAGCTTGATTCCTATCATAATCTCTCTAAGTCTAATAAATAGGCAACGAGCTACTTGGAAACCCTTAGCTATCAATTAGCGATGGGCATAATGTTATAAGTCTAACTAGTAAACAACGAGCTACTTAGAAACCTTAAGTAATTAATTAACGACAGTTAAAATACCCTATATCCTATAATAAATATGAACTATGAGCTATTAAAAATCTTAAGCCATTAAATAGCAATGGATAAAATACATTAATCCTATACCTTGTATGAATGACAAGTAAATGAGCCTAATGTCCTATATCATTAACCAACTTAAGGCCAACTAAACTCTTTAAGCCTTGACCTCTTCAGGCTTTCGCCTCCTCAGGCCTTTGCCTTTTTAGACATATGGACATCTTCAAGTACTTCGACCTCTCCCAACCTTTACCTCTTCAAGCCTTTATAGCATTTTAGTTTCTTTAGGCTCTCAATCATAAGCTTTTTCCAAAACTTCTACAAAATCAACTTCTTATAGTACTCTCTTTGCTACTTGTCACCAAAGATAGTAGGAGGCAAGTGTTGATAGGGTTTTTTTAATGAATAAATTATGAGCTTATATTAACTAGCCTATGACTTAAGCTTAACTTTAAGGACCTAATCCGAGTACAACTTCCATTTACCCTTTATAATTATAAGATAAGACCTCTAAGTAAGGGATCCTCTTTTCATTCACTTTCCTATATACAACTTTACAATTTTACTCTTAGGATAAGAAAGCTGACTTAGGCATCAAGTGCCATGCTAAAGCACCATCTAGTGCCTCTAGTAGCTGTCTTCTATTTTGTAAGTACTCACATACTAGAACGACAATCTGGGCATAAGGATGGAATCAAAGGATGAGGACTTTGAGATTCCTAAGGAAGGCCTAAACTTGGGAAGTTTCTAACAAAACTTTGACCAAATTTTGTCTGAGTTTTCAAGTAAGGATGGAGAAAAGAAGACCCCCTACAAGACCTTTATATAAGCAACCAAGGTAGGCCATCGCCCTAAACTATCCACATGTCCTCACCAAGCATTAACAGCCTAGATCTCTTCAGCATATGAATCATCATTTAATATGATCACTTGCACTCTACCCAAGGTACTATAATTGCTTCCTATATTATACTTTGCCCTAGGTGCCATAACTGTGCCTTGGAAAAGACCAAGTGCCACACCAATCATGTTAACAATCATGTCATACAAGTAGGCATTAGATAGCACTTCTCTCTCGATTAGTGCACCTAGATTCATTGTCATCTTCCTTAGGCTCACTCAGAACCAACTCGAACCTTAACCTATAAAGGTCGTGTTTAACTACTCTCCTTACTACCTTAACAATGAGGAGAGTTAAGGGGTAGGAAGCAAGTATTGATAAGCCTTTTTTGGTCCAAGATCTAAAGGCCTAAGCCTAAGTGTCTTGACATGCTCGGGATGCCTCGATCACCCCTTTAGGCTAGAGGCTTAATTACCCTCAACAGGCTAACCTACTCCAGCCCTAAAGAACATGCCAGCTAAGGTCTAATGCAGTTAAACGATCAATGCACCCAATACTAGTGCAACATGTCTAGGGTTACCCTCAAGTACTCCTCTAGCCCTAACCAACAAAAGAGCCCAAAAGCCTCTAATGAAGCCTTTAAGATGCTTAACCCCTTAGTGCTTGAGCCATAACCCTAAGCCGTAAGGACACCAAGTCCTCGAGGTAGCTAAGTCCATGGCACAGTAGATCTACTTCAATCTTAGAACCCCGAGCATAAGTCAAGTGCTTGGCACTCAGGTTAGAGAGCATGATACCAAGGGTTGCCCTTCTCATCCTCCTTCTCTCTCCTCATTGAATGCCATATGATAGGCTACTATATGACTTATGAGTCTAGCAATCTAGACTATGGCAACTACCTATGCTGATGTGACAAGCTCCCTTCCTGAGATTCATCAACCAATATAAAGGAGTTGTCCTTTCATGTACTACGCATGCTTCTATGCCTTGATCATGTACGAGCTAATCCTCATCCAATACATGTCCCTAGTAAGTAAGCTCTATGCCATATAAATAAGATATGAAGCTATAAGTACAAGGATTTGACTCCAAGCACTCCTCATACACTTGAAACACTTCAATGCTTTCCTTTCCTTTCCTCCTACACTCTCCTTGCTAAACTTTAGCATCAAAGGGCCCTTAATGGCAACATTATGAAGGGAGTTCTTGTAGGTCCACCGTTGTACGCGACTACCAGACCATTAGGTGACTGCTAGAAGACCTCCTTAGTGATATCTATGATCACTACTGATATCTGGCAAGTACACCTATCGGTTTTAATATAGTAGATGTGAGTTCAAGTCGATCCCTCAAAGACTTCGAGTACTAATATTAACCTTAGCTTTATTATCTAACTGAAAATTGTGATGGGTTGAATGAATTAAAAATACTAAAATTAACAAACTAACCTAATTATAAGACTTGATTAAGCAATTTAGAAAGCGATAAAATTAAGAACGACTTCAAGAAAGAAAATAACGTATTTAGGAATTATTTCTCCTAGTGTTTAACATGTGACTACTTAAAATGTATCCAATTCAATCTCTATTATTCTTGACCGGAGGGATTCACAATTAAAGTTAATACCTTTCTCAAGAATATTTACCCTAATCCTAAATTATTTACCGGAATCTCTTCACTTAGTAATATAATTTAGAATCACATTATTGTATAATGAACTCTCATATAAAAGAACAACTTTCCGGAAGAAACATGTATCTTATCTCTAAGTACACATGTAATTCTCTCCAATTATGTCAAGATCTCATTACACATGTGATTTCTCAATCATCATGTGTAATATTATAAATTAATACTCTAGAAATATCAATTAACAATTAAATAACATAATTGAATCAAGAAAAGATAGAAACTTTATTGAAAATTATCAATCAATCTAATAGTCACATGAAACCCTAGGTTCTATAATCCTAAATGCAAGAATCTTAAGCTATCATAATGAAACTAAAAATGAATTGCAATAAAATCAGGAGATAAAACATGAAAAACCCCTTTTGTTGATAATAAATCTCTTTAATCTTGAAGTTGGGTGTTGCTTTTGCCCTTTTCTCCTCCTTCTCTTCAAGTCTCTTCTCTTTTTTAATGTCCAAATTTTTTATGTGAAACCCTAGTATGTCCTTTTATCATGTACTGTAAGGTTTCTTTTTTTGTCACCAGACATAGCTTGAGACACAGTCGTGACCCCAGGTCGTGTAACTTTCTGACCTTGGCAAATCTTCCTAGATGGACATAGCCTGGGGATACAGTTGTGTCCTAGACTGTGTAACTTCAAAACTTCATAACTCATTCATTTGAACTCCAAATTGAGTGAAACTTGATTCATTTTCTTCGTTTTCAATCCAAGAACGCGTTCAAACCTTGAAATCAAAGTTTTACTCAATTAAGTATCAATTTCTTTAAAGAAAACCAAATATGTAAGGGAAATACTATAAAATCTCTATGTGAAATGTATTTAAAATAAGAGTTATCAACCACTTTTAAAACATGTGAGGATTTTTTGTATTATGTAGTTATTCTAAAAGGTTTTTCCTTTCTTTTCAATATATTGTTTCTAGAATAATTTTGCAATGGTTATAAGAGTTTTTATAATCAAAATGTGATTAGAGTGGCTAATGAAATGGTTATGAATTTTTTTTTATTTATGTAATCTAATGGAGAATTTTAATGGCCAATTAAATCCATTATTAAGCAACTATCATATAATCAAATTAAGTTATATACATATATCAATAATACCTTTTAGCTATATAAAAGAGTAATCACTATAGTTATATAATTTTTCTACTTCAACCAAGAAGAAAAAAAATTAAAGAAAAGAATGAAATTACTTATGTTTTAAGTTAATTTCATAAAATTAATTAGGTTAATGTTTATGTTTTCATTAGTGAGTGCACACATAGCAAAGGAGCTTACTATATTTAGGGATTATTGGATGAAGTGTCTTTTGCACCACTATTAATGAGCCTAATTGATGCTTAAAGGACAGTGACATCATATCTCGAGCTATCATGATCCTTGATTTATATATTTTATTTTATCCTTGTTACCTTTTGTTCATAAGGTATTTTGGACTTGGGCCCCTCAAACTCAAGCTACCCTAACTAGGCTCATGGCTTAAGGTACTCTCCCCCGAATCTAACCCACTAGAACATGTGACCAACCTTAGCCCGAACCCATGACATGGCTTATGTAACTGTAGCAACTTACAATGGACAAGAGATAGTAAATAAGGCTAAGCAACTAGATCAATGACTACCTCCAACAATTGTGAACTATGTCGAAGCCACATGACTCTACTATCCATAGCTTACTTAAGCCAAAGTTGGCTTGACCAAACTCATGGCTTAGGCTACTCTCCTTTGAATCCATCCTACAAGAACATGTGACTGGCCTTAACCCAAACCCATGATTTGGCTTTCCCAACTACAACAACTCAAAACAGTTATGAGCTTGCAAATAAGGCTAAGGACTGGGTCAACAACCATCTCCTACATTTGCGAACCACATCGAAGCTACATAGCTCTACTACTCATAGCTTGCAAATATTTTTACCATCTACTAAAGGCTCTCTAATCACCGACTCTACTCTTCTATAAATATCAAATTACCATCCAATGGTAAAGCACTTGATACTTTATGCACTTGAGCTATATTAAAAAAATCTAACACACTTACTATCCTTCTCCATATACTTTATTGACCTAAGCATTAGAGTGGTCATATCAAATAACCCCCTGGCACCCTACATTATTTACTATTTTGCAAGCTCTTACCACTGCACAAAGCCCAAACAACTCCTAATCTCTACTAACCAAAACCCAAAGACAACATTTGGCATTATATGTAGGAAACAAACCTTACTTCTTACTCGAATACACCCTAAACACACAACAAACACCACCTTTGTTCATTATTGTGTCTCACATTGATAACTTTAAGAATAGTGAATAATCAACCCATGAACAACTAGCCCCTAGCATGGGAAACACCTAAACAACGCTTAGAGCATGTAGAGCAGCAACTTAAGGAGTTTGCTACCTACAATAGGATGCTCTACGCTTGGCTTAATGAAGCTGAAAGGTGTAATAGGAAAATCCACCCGCTTAAGGCTTCTGATGACCGTACAAGGCATAACTACCAATAGTAGTAGGAGAATGGCAAGGACTACCTACTTGATGCCCCAATACAGGAATAGCAAGTACGATCAGTAACCACCCGTGATTATTACCTTATTGGCACTAAGTAGGTAGTCGACTCCAATAGAGCATTGACATACTCTACAGAAATTCGTGCTCACCTAGCAAATAATGTTAACCTCAATATGCTTTACACGATTGTAAGGAGGCTCTCTAAGTGGCAAGGGAGCAAAGCAATTGACGATGCCAAGTTGGTCTCTAGTAATAAAACCCCCTTCACTAAAGGTGTCTAAGATGAAGTCTTACCCCTGAACAACAAACTTCTTACCCTGAACCAATACAATGGCACTAGTGATCCTGATGATCACCTTTTCTATTTCCATGCCCTCATGAACCTCTATGGTCATAGTGATGCTATTATGTGTAAGGCTTTCCTAATTATGCTAAGGAAAGCAACTCAGACTTAGTTTAACCACCTACTTGAAAATTCCATCAACTCCTTTGATGAGCTGGCTCATACGTTCAATCTCTACTTTAGGGCTAGCAAGCCTTCGTTTAAGGACACTTCATCCATGTACTTGATTAAGCAGAGCAAAGGAGAGAGTCTACTAAATATGTGGCCCAATTCAAGAATGTTGTAGTTAAGATCCCTCAGTTGGATGAGGGGGAACCCTAGTCGATGGAACTAGGACAAGTATTGCCAATTCCATGACAACTACAGCCATAGTACAGAAGAATGTTTCTAGTTGAAGAATGTAATTGAATATGCTATTCAATAGGGCTACTTTAGAAAGTATGTGGCTTAGTGGAGGAACGAAGACTACTCCAATGATGATGAAGATAAGGCACCTTAGAGGTAGCAAATTAAAGGTGCCCAAATAGAATAGAATGAAGATTGCCTCAATGATCGAGCCCCAAATAACTAGGACCCCAGTGGTGTTGTCAATATAATCATTAGGAGGCTACAACTAAGGAGCTAGCCAAGCACCAGTAGCTTGGCTAACACCCTGTCTAAGGTACTGGCTATTAAGGAGAAGAGGTAGAAGATTATGACTTCAATCTCCTTCTTCGATAAGGACCTGAATGGGGGTAGACACCCCTAACCAAGATACCCTTGTAATCGTGGAAAAAATTGCAAACTTCGAGGTCTTCAAGACCATAGTAGACATTGGTAGCTCCATCGACATCTTCTTCAGACACACATACGACAAAATGAGGAAGAAGCTACCCATCAAAATGAAGCCTTACCACCATGTCCTCATAAGCTTTCAAGGGGGAACCATCTTAGCTAAGATTTTATTACTCTTAACATAGAGCTTGGAGATGATGACAATGTCACCCTGTGGCTAGTAGAGTTCATCGTAGTCAACTACCCATCCCCCTATAATGCTTTCTTAGGACAACCGAACTTGAATGCCTTCAAAGTCATCACCTCATCCTTCTACTTGAAAGCTAAGTTCTCAACCCTTACTAAGGTAGGAATTTATAGGTGAGATTAAAAGCTCTCTTGAGAGCTTTATGTTAAGGCTACCAAAGTTGATGGTGTATTTGCTCTAGAGATTGGCCCACAGGAGAAGCTGACTAAGAGAAGCAAGCTGGGTAAGAAAATAGAAGAGGTGTAGATCAGCACCTCACTTGACCAAACCACTAAGGTTAGGACTGAGACCCCTCCCAAGGTGAAGGAAGAAGTAGTTACCCTCCTACGAGTCAACTCAAATAGGTTTGTTTGGTTGATATTAGATATGCCTTGGATCTCCCCCAACTTAGTAACCCACAACCTTAATATTGACACCAATGCATGGCCTATCAAGCAGAAGAAGAGGCATTTCACACTAGAAAGGCGAGTCATTATAGAGGAAGAAGTGTAGAATCTACTAAAGGCAAGCTTCATGTGAGAAGAGAAGTATCTAACTTACCTTACCAACATAGTTCTAGTCAAAAAGAAGTTTAGGAAGTAGCGTATATGTATCAATTATACTAATCTTGAACAAAGCCTACCTTAAGGACTGCTTCCCTTTCCTTAGGATCAATTAGCTAGTCGATTCTACATCGAGACACACTTTGCTGAGCTCTTTGAACACTTTCTTGAGTTATAACCAAATCGAGATGGACCCTACGGATGAAGTCCATACTTCTTTGATCATCGAATTTAGCACCTACTACTATATAATCATGCCTTTTGACCTCAAAAATGTCAAGGCAATGTATTAGCATATGGTAACCAAGTTGTTGAAGACCTAGCTCGAGGAAACATAAAGTTGTATGTCAAAGTAGGAAGCCTTTAACTGGATGAGAAAGTATGATATGAAGCTAAACCCCTAAAAGTATGCATTTGGGGTTGACTTTGGCAAGTTCTTGGGCTTCTTAGTCACCTAGAGAGGAATCGAGGTGAAACCCGAGAAGATATAGGTTATCAAGGATATGAAGCTTGCCTCCTCTATCAAAGATGTACAAAAACTCACGAACATTATAACCACAACCAGTAGGTTTGTCTTAAGGAATGTAGATAGATGTGCTGAGTTCTTTAAAATCCTAAAAAAATTGAAGGGTTTTAAATAGACTCCCTAGTATGTGGTAGCCTTCAAGGAGCCATAAGACTTCCTCACACACCCGCCCATCCTCTCCAATCCTAATACAGGGGAAGACTTGTATTTGTATTTGGCCGTTAACAATCGGGCACTCTCTTCTATGGTAGTCAGAGTAGAAGGGAAAGAGCATAAGCCCATAAATTATATTAGCCATATTCTCTAAGGGCCTAAGGTCTAGTACACTAAAGTAAAAAAAATTGCCTTAGCTACCATCAGCTCAATACGTCCACTCAAGCCTTACTTCTAGGCGTACCAGATTATAGTGCTAACAGATCAACTACTATGCACATTGCTATAGAAACCTAGTACATCTAGATGGATGGCGAAGTACACGATGGAGCTAAGCACGTACGGCATCTAATATCAACCACGGATGGCTTATAAGGTACAAGTGATGGCTAACTTTATGGTAAAATATACAAGAGAGGAGGAAGCATCACTAGGGGATGACAAGTCAAAATGGACTCTCCATGTTGATAGGTCATCCACCTTAGGGGATGGAAGTATAGGATTAGTACTTACCAAACTACACAAGATCATTATTTGCTATGCCCTTAAGTTTGGGTTTGACACTAGTAATAACAAAGCTGAATGTGAGGCTCCAATAGATAGTCTCAAGATAGCCAACGAGATTAGTGCTAAGTACCTACAAGTTTTCTCAGACTTGATGCTCATTTTCTAGTAAAGTCTAGATAAATATGAGGCTAAGGACAATACCATAGCAGGATACTTATAGAAAGTGAGGAGATTTATAGTTGAATTCCCCTCGTAGAGGATCACGAAGATCTCTGGAATCATGAACTCAACAACAAATTAGTTGTCTAATCTCACCTCTACTAAGATATAGAAGCATGAAGTAAAGGATAGAAAAATTTTCATTGAATACTTGCTAAAGAAAAGCATAACTCCAAGTTCAGCTAAGGTCATAAAGCTCACAACAACACCATTAGAGCCAAGTTGGATGGACCCCATTTGGAGTTACTTAGAGCAAGGCATACTCCCAAATGGTAGGAGAGAAGCAAAGAAGCTGAGGTACAATGCCACCAACTACATGTTGATCGACAACATCTTATATTGCAAGGGAGTCAGTCTTCCCCTATTAGAGCAAATGAGAGGTTAATTTCATGGAAGAGCTATATGCTTGAGTGTATAGCAACCGCATCTAATCATAAGCTCTCTATATCTAAGCTTTATGGCTTAGATACTACTAGCCTACTATGAAACTGGATGCCAAGGCCATAGCTTAGAAGTGCCCCTAGTACCAAAAGCATGCCCTAATCAATCATGCCCTTAACACTAATCTCCAACCCTTGACCAATCCATGGTCATTAACTTAGTAAGGGATCAACATCCATTACACTTTTGCCAAGGCTTCTAGAAGACGGCAGTACATCATTGTAATTATTAACTACTTAACAAAATGGGTCGAAGTCAAGGCTATAGCCAAAATCACCAAAAGGAGCATTAAGTCATTCATTTGGAGCAATATCCTCTTATGATGTAAGGTTCCTTACTCCCTCATCATTAACAACAAGCATCATTTTGACAACCCCAAGTTTAAGGAATTTTATGCTAAGCACCACATCATGCCCCACTTCACCTCGGTTACCAACTCTCAATCTAATGGCCAAGTTGAAGCCACTAATTAGATCATCCTTGAAAGCCTTCTTAGGTTGCTTAGGCAAATGAGCTACCTAATATCTTATGGGGATATAGAACCACCCACCGTACCTTTATCAGTAAGACCCCTTTTCACTTGGTGTTCGAGTCGAAGGCAGTCTACCCAAGTGAAATTGAGATTCCCAATATCTAAACTCAAAGTTTCAACACCATGTTAAATGAGTCCTTATTACTAGCTAATGTTGACACTATTAAAGAAATCAAAGGCCTTGGTGTAGCACGAATGACCACTTATCAACATCAAGCAGCCATATATTATGATAAGACAATTAAGCATAAGGAATTTAAGGTTGGTGACCTAGTCTCTCGAAAGTTAGAAGCCACATGCTCATGCGAAGGATAAGGGAATTTGGCCCTTAATTGGGAAGACTTAGTTGGGTAAGAGAGAACTCAGGGAATGGAACATATAGGTTAGAAAGATTGGACAGTGAACTTATCCCACACACTTAGAATGTCGATAATCTTCGAGCCTATTTTGACTAATGTATAAATTTCTTGTAAGCACTTTTGTAAATATTAATAAAAGTTTTGTTCCTCATATATGTGCTGTATATTTTTTATTCTTCTCTCTCTCTCTCTTACTTTCATACTAAGTCCTAGCCTTCAAATGGTGAACAAACCCTTGCATACCTCTTCAAGCCTAGGCAAGTCAGAACACCATCGACCATCCCTTATGTAATTGAGGAAATTCCACAATTAGGTAAGTCAAAATGCTATCGACTTAACCCCCTTGGGTAACCTCGGTAAGGGGAAATACCCCTTACACAACTGAGTAACTCCATAGCCAAGCAAGATGGGATGTTATCAACTTGACCACCCCTTAAGTAACCTCAGTAAGGAGAAACACCCCTTTTACAATTGAGGAACTCCCCTATTAGTTGTATGTCGACCTACCACCAAATAATTCTAAGTATACAAGTTAACTCTACGACTAAGCAATCAAGTACAAGTACATAATAACTAAGTGTTAAGATATGCTACCCAGTAAGCACAATAGATCAAACAAAGTAGTAAAAGTACTAATAACACTAAGGAACACAAGGCAAAGGAAAAGCACCAATTGAAAAAGCTAAACTTCATTACTTAAAAAAGCAGTTACAAGGTTAAGGCCAGCATCTTGACGTACTGTATAAACTTTCTCACCTAAGTATAAGGAAAAATAAACAAGTACAAAGAAAAAAGGGGCGAAGGGGATAATAGTCAATCATTTTAGATCAGCTAGCTTTGAGGTCTCTAAAAAACCCAACACGTCAATACATTCAAAGGACTAATCTACTTATGATCTTAGCTCCTAAGATGAGGAAAGAGCAGTGGTCTACTACCTTTAGTTAGTAAGAGGGTTACCTTGACCCTTGTCTTCCTTGGAGACACCTTCAAAAGTAACCTCCTACTAAGTTATTAGGGTAGAAGTGAATGGAGGAATGTCTTAGGCATCTTCACAAGTAATAGGGGCACCTCGGACCACATCGACCGCTTGAGTAGTCGCACTTTCCTACGCTTAGGCTACCTTCTCCTCTTCATGTGTCAAATAGTCCAATTAATCCAAGAAATTGAGGTTAAGGTCAGGGTGATGATCGAGTACATCCTTACTGATGGCCCAGCCATATTCGATGGAGATGTCCTCTAACTCTTTAGTCCACTAAGGAGTTGTGAAGACATCCTTCACAACCTTTTGCTCAACTGCCTTACTAAGGACCTCCCTACTCTCTACCTTGGAGATGATCTCCTTCATCTCTTTAACCTCCCCTTAGAGCTATTAGATCTTCAGCTCTAGCTTTACCTTTTGATGGGTTAGCTCCAACAAAGCTATTTTAGTAGTTTCAAATTCAATCGCCTTCATCGCCAACTCAATCTATAGCTTGGAGACCAATGCCCTCAACTCAGCATTGTCATGGTCAAGCTCCTCCTTAGCTTTCCTCTTTTACTTCAATTTCTTAGAAAGTTCAACCTTAGAATTTTGCTTATCCTCCAGTTGAGCCTCGATCTTATGAGCTCCCCCAATTACCTTCTTGACTTCAATCTAAACATGCTCCTCCATCTATAGCTTCATCTTTAGCATAGTAATTTACACATAAGAGCGATGCAGATGCTAGTTAGCTTAGCAAAACTTGTCATAAAAATAGTTAGAGGCAGACTTTGCCTCCCTTAAGCCCCTATTTGCGCTTAACACCTCCTTACGAAGACCTTTTACCTCATTGAGAATGTGTTATAATACATAAGCCAAAGTAGCACTTTCCCATGGTACTATGGTGAAACACATAAATCGTGATCAACCCTAAAAAATTCAAAGTAGTGTCAATAAAGAAAGACCAACTTAAAGTGATGAGGGCTTACTTGCCCAATGAGAGAGCTCAAGTGACCTCCTATTTTGAGAGGCAAATCTACCTAGGCCTTAGAAAAGTCTTCTAGAGTAGCCTAATCCCTAAGGGTAAAGGACCCCATCAAAGCCTAAAGGCTAAGCTCCCAATGGCATAATGTAATGTCATGGCCTCAAATGTCCCACTTTGGCCTGAAGAGCCTTCCCCCTAGCCTTCCTATTCTTGGATTCACTATCTCGTAGGCGTAGCTCATCATTCATAGACTCATAAAACATATCCTTGAACAAGTTTAGCATTATCCCCATACACTAGAACTTGTTCAACATCTCATAAAAGGCATCCTCGAGGTCATCATCACTTCGGTAAATGTAACTAGAAGGCTAGTCATAGACATTCAACCGAGAGATGGGTTCCCTCTTCCTCATTTTCTTCAACTTGGGTACCTTATCCCCCTTGGTCTCGGAGGTCTTTCTCTTTTGACCCATTAGCCCCTCCGCAACACGAACCTTAGCTTCTCTCCCTTTACCTTCGATGGGAAGCATCACCACGTCCAGTTCATATCGAAGCCATAGACTCATTCACTACTATGATCAACTTATAGGTGGTTATAGGAAGGACTATGCTCATGGGCTCAGTAACCAGTACCTTTATAGGAGTGCTAACAAGAGGAATCCCCTAGGGTAGAGCAACTAGTTTGATCTTACTAATCCTACCCATTCCCAACCTCAAACTTACAACTTTGCCCTTCTAGTTGGCAATCTTGGTGGCTAGCTTTACCCTACTCTAATGGCCCCTCATCAGGTTAAGCCTAGAAGGACGAGGCACCTTTACCCTTCTAGCCAATTCTTACCTACTAAGAAACAAACAGGCAACATTAAAACAAAGTAAACTCATCGTAAGTATTTGTAAAATTCTCCGTGACCAGCATGAGCAAATAAGACTCCTTGTTCTTCAAAAATACTACGAATGAAACATAGCTCCTAACAAGGCCATGCTGGTACGATAGAGGAGACAACTTACAGCAAGGATGGACCTGTACCTTCTAACCATTTTTTTGGGATAGCATTCATACTAGCCTTCTCCACGCTTAAGAACAACTCAAAGATCGACCAAAAAAAGTACTTATACACTATCTCTCCAGCATTAATCTTATTGTTTCCCTTTAGATGCATGAAGGCCTCAATCTCTCGAGTAGCCTAATCATTATTCAAGAGGAGCTTCTTCTAAGTCCTAATTCGGGCCAACAAAGTCAATAGCATCTAGAAGTCTGCCATCCTAAGCAACTCTACCACTACGAACTTATCTTGCCAATTTTTCATTAACAAGTCCAAGCCCCCAAACAACTTCTTCTCAATGCGGTTCTACAAGTAGGTCTACTCACTAAGACTCTTCTACAGATAGAAGTCATTGTAGAGTTCAAGTGTATTCCTTACTACCAAATATTCACATAAGGCCTAGAAGACCTTTAGTAATCTCCACCTATTTAGAGGTATTTGATAGGGGTAGCATTGGTAATAATTGAACAACTCCTTCTTGAAGTTAGTAAAGGGCAGGTACGTTCCATGTTGTAGACACTACATGCACTACAAATCTCCACCTGTGTAACAGAGTCAGTTGTTCTTCTAGTTGTGGCAGCCACACCACCAAGCCAAAGAACTCACCCATAACAAAGTTTTAAAGATCCCAATTGATGGTAGATGACTTGCTCTTGCTCATCCTGCCATTTAGCTACTTATTATTCTCTATATCATAAACATTGACAATTGCCTCCAAATGCATTGGTGAATACCTATCTTAAAGGATGGCCCTTATTACAACCTCCTTGTTGAACATTTCTAAACACCTCAATGTCCCTCTATCTAATTCTACTAATGAGATTAAAGCTTCTTCATCCCTTCTTAAGGGGGAAGTAACATTCCTTGTAGCCTCGAAGTTCGAGGATGTTATATTACACTCACTAGAATTTGTCCTTGATTATGACATCATATTGTAGGAAGAAAGGAAAAGTAAGCCTTGAAGAAAGCTTTATCGAAGAAGAAAGAAATAGAAACAATCACATTGTAGTAAGAAAGCAAGTTAAGAAAAATTGCAAAAGGGTAATTTATACTAGTGTTGAGGGTATTTACAGGCTGAATGCTTAGGAAAGTGAATTAGTAGTTATAAGGATCTGTATAAACATGAATCCCTTAGTGCATTGCGATATAGACATATGAGGATGGTTTTGACAGAAACGGCTGCATTTAAAAGGCAAAACGTTCATAATTGTATGCAATTCTGTAAAGATATAACACCCATCATATTGCATTAACTATACCATGAAAGCATGCAATAAAATAAGAATTCGAAAAGTTAGCCTCCATAAGAAGTTTTCCTAAGGCCCCTTCAACTTCCATATCAACAACAGAACTTCTACAACGCCATTGCTCAGTACGAATAGGTTAGCCTTGCTCGACTTTGCCAGCCCAAACCATCCAACACCTCTAAATACCCGATACCTCTGCTTTGCACTCCTACCACCTAAGGAGCCCAACTTACTAAATCTTGACCTTAATGCTGAACACCTATCTCATCTCAAAGAGCATCTGGTTGGGCACTTAAGCATTTAGCTCTACTCAAATGTGTTCTCTTTGGATCACCTTACCCTGCTTTTACCTACGTATTCAACTTGGATCTCCCCATCAAGTGTCTCCTCTACCCTGACCAGACAACGGGCTAACTACTTAGCATTCCTTATCGATAAAGGAAGTCTAACCAAGCAACAAATTGCTTAACTCAAACATCTCCACTGCTTGTCCCTCTAACTTAGACATGCTATGTCAATATGACATTAGCATACCAGATCAAGTCACCTAGCTAGCATAAGAACTTTAAGACTAGATCAACCATGTGCTTGAAGAACCCATCGTTCTTCTATCCTTGCCTCTACTACGATAACTTTAGGGTAAGTGTTGATAAGGCATTTGGGACTTGGGCCCCTTAAGCCCAAGCTGACCTAACTAGGCTCATGGCTAGGCAGCTCTCCTTTGAATCCAGCCCACTAAAACATGTGAGTGACCTTGGCCTAGACCCATGACATGGCCTACCTAACTATAGTAGCTTACAACGACTAGGAGACTGCAGATAAGGCTAAGCGACCGGGTCTACAACCACCTCCTACAATTGCTGACTACATATGAGCCACATGACTCTACTACCCATAGCTTGTAAATGTATCTTCTACTCACTAATGTCTCTTCAATCACCAGCTTCACTCCTCTATAAATGTTAGGCTACCACCTACCAATAAAGCACTTGATACTTTGTGCACTTAAGCTATATGCTACCATCTAGCACACTTACTATTCTTCTCCATACACTTTGCTGACTTAAGTATCAGAATAGTTACGCCAGACAATCCCCTAGCATTCCTCACTATTTATTGTTTGGTAGGCTCTCATCACCACATAAAGCCTAAACAACTCCTAATCTTTATCAACCAAAACCCTAAGATGACACATTTGTTGTTAATTTTATTGATTTCTCTATTTTATTATCATGTATTCAATAAAAGCGATATTGGATATCTCATAATATGTGCCGTAATTACAAGAAGTGGATTATTATAATGTGAATAATGACATGAAAAGAAGTTATAAGCCTGACCTCCGTGGTCATGGGGTCTTAGGTTCCTCCTTTGATTAATTTGTTTTATTTGATGAATGGATTCATAAATACATTATTGTTTTTCAAACTAATAATTTGATTTCACTAATAAATTACTAGAAAAGAACAAAGTAACAAACTAATTGAGTTTGTAGTCAAAGGTTTAGTTAATTTAACATTTTAAAAATTGTTGCAAAAGTGATTTGAAAGTAAAAGAATATATAAGGACAAAATGAGCATAAATTTGGTCCATTAATAGGTACATTACGTAGGGCACTAGATAAGAAACAAAGAAAAAATGTAATATTTCATTATTTATTTTTTTAATGTTGGTTACATTTCCCATATAGAAAAAAAAAAGTATACGAAAAAACAAAAATGTTTTTTCTTTGAAATATCACAAAGCATACCCTTTGAGCACAAATAAGAGGTCACATAGATAAAAAAATTCATCTTTTCCTACAATTAATTTTTTTAAGTGCATAATTGTTGTTGAAAAATATATAAAATTTTTTTCTTTTTTCATAAAACTTAATATGTATTCTCAAATGCCTATCATTGCGACCTTTTTCATTTAACCTTATCTCACTTGGCAAAACATTCTTAAAAAATTTATCTTTTTCACCATTAATTTTCCATCTATATAGAGATGAGTGACTAAACCTCACATTTAACTAGTCAAAACCTCCACACCTAACATCATAAACAGCTACATAGATAAGTTAAATGCGCTTGCAAACCTGTAGGGTGAAACCCAAATAATTTATTACAAATAACATTGGTTGATTCCCCTACTAAGAAAAGAGTAATAATGGGTTTATAATCTCAAAATAGGAGTGAATCAAAAGTAGTAGAATGTTGACATGGACCAAAAAGATGACTAACTAATGATTAAGGGCAAGAGGTCATTTTATGGATTGGAAATATTACTGTTGACAGTTGACTCTCTAGTTAAGGCTTTAGAGGCCAAAGCCCCTTAGAGAGGTCAACCAGTGTAGTGCCAAGGTTTTGCCAACTCGGATGAAGGTTAGCTTAGCATCCATTCAAACTCTATCTAGCTTGGTTGGGCCCTATCTTGAGAACTCTAGGAGCCTTTTGCCGAAAGCCTCTTGCCTTTTACCTCTCATCCTTGAGAGGAGGTCTTGCTATAGTCTTGAAGATTGTCTAAAGAGAGCTTGTTGATGAGCAAGCTGAGCATACCCCCCCTCTCTTTATCTTTTTCTCTCTCATCATTAAATGTTGAATGATTGCCTATTGCCTAGCCACCAAATTAGGGTAACCACCCCCCATTGATGTGACCAAGCCAACTCTTAAGCCTTCACCAATTGGTAGAAAGTTGTTAGTCTTTTCTTATACTAATAGTGTTGTCCTCTCGAATTTTGTGCCAACCAATCTTCTTTTGCCACATGTTTGAGTAGGTTAGATCTCTTAACCTATAAATAGGAGTAAAACCACTAGGTGAGGGATCTTTTTTTTAGCCACTATTGGGAACTCTCTTAGCCTCCTTGTTACATTCAATACGAATATCCCTCTCTCTCCCTACTAACTTTAGCATTGAAGGACCTTTACTAGTTACATCATGAGAAACTTTTTGCAGGTCCTCCACTGTGCTTGGTTGATGGACAACTAGGAGTTCACTAAGGACTTATACCTATAATATGCGCTATCATCGATTACTAGTATTATACTGTATATGATATGGTAGATTGGAAGAATTATTTTAAGAGAATGGATGCAAGTGGCATCACAGATTTGAGGGATTATTTTGAGAATATAAATGTAGTTCCTACAATCTTTGCAAGGATATAAGCTTAAGATACCACTTTAAAGGAGACTAAATTAATCATAACTTATTAAAACCCCACCAGGTGGAGACCCGAAGATAATGTATAAATTTTCAAATGATTAAAGTTTACGTTACATATATATATTTATACACACATACATATATATATATACAAGACAGGACGTATTACCCACTGTATATCCTTACTTATTGACGCAATTATACAATAGTTTTTTTTTACTTCAAATACTTCATTATTTCATAACCACCCAGCAATTAATCCTCAAGCATCCAATAATCAACTATGTTTTTATTTTTTCTTTTTTTTTTTCCTAAAATATGAGCTTACGATTAATGTCTCAATAGTTAAAGTTTCAATAATTGCTGGCACCAGTCTTTGCTCCAATCCATAGATCATTTCCAAGTAATCATCGATATCCTCATAAAACTCATCACCAAATTCGTTTAATAACAAATTCCATAATGATGCCTAGGTGGATCAATCACTATCACAAGTGCATATAATGCATATTGCATATACGATTTCAAAAAATTTAATGGAACAATTAATAAAAACAACATATCCCTTTTAAGTAGTTTTACAAGTCAATGATCGTCACATATTTTGTGATATTTCCGTCTTTCATAACTTTTACCTTTTCAATTGCACAAGTACTTTTCATGAGGCAGAATTGTGACGTTTATTCATGACGTTAACTAAACATCACAAAATGGTTTTTATAACATTTGCTTTCATTTCAGAAATCCTTAATAAAGTCAATAAATATCAGTTTTCTTATAATTGTTCCTTTTATGTTCTTATTTAGTGGAAAGTTTAGTTTGTTGCTATTCTGGTGTTTGTATCTTACTATACATGAATGGCTTGTCTTCTTTGTGCATGACATAGATAGACATCGTTTAATTATGCAATATGGATTTTATAAAAATGAAAATTTACTCTCTCTCTCTCTTTTTTCTTTTTTTTTTTCTTTTATTGTTTCCAATACTAGTCTAGGTCAGTTAGGGAAAGTTTATATGATTTCAGAACATTAACAAGATGCAATAATTGTGTTAGTATAAGATTTTCAAAAGCCTAATACTGTACTTCCATTAGTTGGCTTAGCCTGATAGATTAGTGTTTATAGTTTAACGGCAAGATACAATAATTATGCCATTTAAAGCATTACAAATTCGCAACATAAATTGCATATAGACAAAAGTACAAGTAGGTTTATGCATTCATAGACCCTTAATGCATATGATTTTACTTTAATAATCTTGTTTGATGGTTGGATGACACATCTAGGCTCACTATAGCTTGACGGGGGAAAAATTACTGAATATCCTAGATACCATTCAATAGACTTTCAAAAACATTTGACAAAAATCTAATATCCGTAACCAGCTAGGTAGTGACAATATCATAAACGATCCCTTTTTATTACTTTGTCTCAATCTCTTAGAAGGTCTATAATTTAGTACATATTTTGGAATTTTATCATTGCAATTTTATTTTATTTTTACCAAATTAGATTTAGTTGAAAATGGCTTATGTTGATAGAGTCCTTTAAACATAAGCCCCTCAAACTCATCGAGATCTAACGTACCTCACTACGTAGGGCTCGCAATCCTAGGCACAAACCCTAAGCTTGACTTGACCAAGCTTAAGAAGCTCTGTAAAAACTAGAAGACAACGGATAAGGATAGAAGACTAAGTCAATAACTACCTCAATATATATAGGACACATTGAACACTATAAGCCCATACTTCCATACTTACAAGAGAGGATCTCTCCTACAAAATGCTCTCTAACTAACGAAGCCACTCTACTAGAAATACCAAGTCACCACCTAATGGTAAAGCTCTCTATACTTTACACACTAAAGTTTTCCTATTATTGTCAAGTATCCCCTACTCTCCAAAACATACTACTGACTTAAGCATTGGAGTGACTACATCGGACAACATCCCGACATCCCCTCATAGTGTTCTATTTTATAGGCTTACCACTCGCAAAGTGCAATTTGTATTAGCAAATACCCTAAAATGATAGCTTGGAAATGGTTTTTCTTTCCCTATGGGTTTGACATTTGCTATATAAATGCAAACCAGTTTATATTACTTACTACATCTACCTATGTGCTTTCTAGAATATCACTAATATACACTAACTCTTGAATTTTAAGAATTGAAAGCTTGGATTTTTTAAAGAAAAGCTTTCTTAAAAGGATTCATAATACCTATAATGGTGTACATATTTTTGTTGAAAACAAGAAAAGTAAAAAGAATAAAGCATTGACCAACCTCAAACATAAGAGCTTAGATAATGAATTCAAATCCAAAACTCTTCTACAAGTGCAAGTTCTTAGTGGTTTTGCACTCGGTCATTCTTATGTTTCAATACTAAGAAGCATAAATGCATTCCATCTACAAACTCATAGATATATATGCATATGACTTTCATTTCACTAAGAGCCTCAACTCAATTATAAAAATATTGTGTGTTTTTGGTAGCTCAGCACATGAGCACTTAAAGTTTTTTTAGGAATTCAATTAGTTCTTTTAGTTTAGAAGAGCAACACATATAGGTAGTTAGCCCTCACTTACCCTTAAGTCATGCATGAATGCATTGTCCCCTACCATCGGATTTCTGACCTCAATCGGATCAACTACTTGTACAGGTAATGTTGCCTACTTTCTTAGGTTATGTAGCTTACTTCTTGATCCTTAGCTTGTACATGGGCTTATTCATAAAATAAATAAATATTCCCTTAACTTATTTTGGTTCAATTAATTAACTTTTGGTTAGGTTCTCTCTCCAATAAGGTTATGATCTTAATAATTGCATGATGTTCATTAATGAGTTATTTAGTATTGAGTTTAAATAGAAAATGATGTAGAAGGTATTTAGCTAATTGAAGCATGTTTTGTGTGTGTGTGTGTATAAAGTATAAGGTTCTTATAGGAGGTACTGCATATAAAGAATTGAAGGATGTTTGGTATAGAGAATAAAATGGAGATATTTTAGATCAAGGGCATTGTATAACAGATGTAAAGGCTAACCTTAAAGGTACTTAGCTTAATATTTTGGAAAATAGAGACTATAATAGAAATTATTTTAATCTAATAGTTTTAGTTGATAGGAAAGTACAACTATACAAGAAATGGCCTATACCTTACTAAATGAAAGTTGTATAATAAGATACTTTTGGACTAAACCATTTCTATAACTTATTACATCATCAATAGAGTTTTTTTTTTTTTTCCCCTTGGCCAACCATCATTAATAAAGTTTAAATAAGACCTTTGACTAATAAAAGTTCTTATGAACTCTATAAGATAGAGAACCAACAATTTCCCATTTTTACAGTTTTAGCAACAATTGTTTTGTAAAGAAAACAATACTGGTTTGGAAAATTTTGAACAAAGGCATGGATGAAGCTATTTTCTTAAGATGTTTACTTAATAGTTAGCCTTATCGTGTTTTTACTAAATCTATAAATGTCAAATTTGTTGAAGGGATTAAAAAAGATGAGTATGGTGATGAAACTCCCCCAATTCCTAAAGTAAAAGATGAGAAATTAAAATCTAAACAAATGCAAGAGGTAAAGAAGAAGTTTCAATAGGAACTAGCACTGTTGGTTTATTAGAACCTAAAGTATAGATTTCTTCTAAGCGTTCTTCATCTTAAAGATTTCAATCCTTTGATCTACCGAAATTAATAATTGGTGATGTTCATGCTAGTTCAAAAACTAGATCCAACTGACAAATTATTAAAAATCATTCCTACTATTATTGGAAACATATCCTAGTAGTATTGGTGAAGTATTAAAAGATCTTAATTAGATCAATGCCATCTAAGAAGAACTAAACTAGTTCTAAAGAAATCAGATTTGGAATCTAGTATCAAGATGCAAAGATAAGTGTACAATCAATATGAAGTAGGTTTTCTAAAATAACTTGGATGACAAGAAAGATATATATAGAGAAGCATAACCTTTTGGGTTACGATCCAAAGTCAAGGGAATACTACATTTAAGCTTTATCCATTGCTTCCCTTATGAACTAGATGTATAGATGGCCATTCTTTGTAATAAGCAATCAACTTATCAATGAGTCATTACCAAGCCAATCATTAAGTAGAGCCTTAAAAAAAAAAAAAATCATCGGTAGAAATCATTAGTCAAGAAAAGATTTGTTTAACTCCAACTTGAAGATTATATATTAAATCACATGGCCTAAGATAATTGAAAAGCCTATGGTTATTGTAAAATCAAGTCCAATATAAATTGTTATGGATTTGTGATGATACAATCATGCAGAAATTGGTCTTTAATGTCAAAATGAAAAGATATAACCATACATATAGAATTACATTTGTTCTAGGTTGTAGAGATCTTTCTTGAAGCATTATTGATAAGGATCAAGGGCCAATCATACGCTCACAAGCTCGAAGGCTTTCTTAAATGGTTCACCGAGCTATCCAAGGTGAGTTAAGCGCTAAAGAGTAGTATTTACCCCAGTTTGATCTACCAAACTACTTTACTCTCTACATAATCCAGGAAGCTACCGAGGTGATCAATTGACATGCGAAGCTGACACCTCTACAACACTATAGTTCAAGTACCAAATTAGGAAAACAACCATCCCCATAGTACCGAAGCCAAGCTCACAATTATTAAGAGCCAACCCGAATGTGCATTGTCCTTAGCCAACCCTTATCCAACCTCGGCAAGCAAAGCTGCTGTAAACCCTATCTAATTACTAATCTAAACCCCGAATTAAGTCTAAATGTCTTAAATGATACTATAAATCGATAAGGCTAAAAGTGATAAAAATTTTAGAAAGTTTGGAAATTGAATATAGTATCGATCATAAAAACCCTTAAAATTGATCGAAACTTAAATCACATACGAAACCTTAAATTCGATATATGCGAAAATACTCGAAATTGAACCCGAACTTCACCAAAACCCTAAAACTATAACTTGTATCTTATAAAATGAATAAATATCACTTAATAATGATATAATCATAGTTGATTACAATTATCGACTAAATCGCGTAATTATGTAAAACTTTTAACGAAAATGTTAAAATAACTCGTAAAAATTATAATTATAATAAGTACCAATTAAATTGATAAATTTTCATAATTCCAAAATTAATTTATAATGTTATTTTTATTGTTTTTATGTTTAGAAAAATTACATATAATTATTTTTATTTTCCTTTTTCTTCCATTTTCTTTCTTTCTTTTTTCCTTCTTCTATTTTTCCTTCTTGCTCCATGTTGCAAGGTTTGGAAAAATTAGTAGCCCATGTGCATAATTCTAAATTATAAGTGTCATACAATTAAAGAACAAAAGACAAAATAATAAAGCAAATGTCCTTTCCTAATTAATGCCTAATATAAGTGGATGAGCTTTATTCTTTTCTAATGTATTTGTTTCATTTCTCACGGATTGTTCACACCTAAAACCTGGAAGCAAACATAACTGAAAAAAAAAAAAAAAAGAGAGAGAAAGAAAAAGAAACAAAGCCATTACACATACACAAAACCGAGACAAGAAAATAAGAGAAAAAACAAGCAAATACTTAGGAAGAAGAAGAAAGCTAAGGAAATTATCGACTAAGATATTTAGATAAGTTAATTATTTATTTTGTACATATATGTATTCTATACTATGTATTTTGTTTATATGTTTAATTACATGTACATATATGTATGCATGAGTAGATAAATATATATGTGTATTATGTATTCTCTTCATTTATGTATATATATATATGTAATAAGTATTGATTTTTATTTATGTATATATATATGCATTTAGGAGTGGGTATATACGGTATATGTATATAAGTATAAATAGTAGTACATATAACATGTAATTTTTTCTACACATGTATTCTTGTACCTATGTATGGATGTATATTATATATGTATGGATGATTAGTATTTTGTGTATGATATATGTAGATATACACTATAGTATATGTAGGTCTACTAAATATTTCCTTTATATACATGTATATATATTTAGTATTTTACTCAATTAATTATGTATATATGTGTAAATATATATAAGTGTATATGTACATAATATTTGTTTTAGTATGTAATATGTATATACATGTATTATATAATTCCATATATATATATGTGTACATATGTCTATATATCTATTTTGTATTATATATATATATGTGTGTGTGTGTGTGTATGTGTATAATAATAAGTATACATATGTATATTATACTTAGTATGTTTAATATATAAAATATATGTACTCATTAATTTTAATAAAATATTTACATGTATACGTATAATATGTACATATACTTAATAATTTCTAAGTATTCGAAATTTTGATATATAAGTATGTATATATATATATGTACTAACATGAATATGTATATATACATATTATTGATAATATTTGTATTTTAGTATATATATACATATATAGTACAATCGTATATATACATAAGTATCTAAAGTATAAATAAATGTATAATATACTTATACATAATGTATCAATAAAGATGGAATAATTTAATATATAACATATAGTATATGTATAAATGTACGTATATAAATAGTAACGCATACATAAAAATATGAGTATACTTAAATAATGTATACAATATACTATAATAATAATTTAATAAATAAATATATATATAAGAATACCGTAATTTGGAGAAAAAATTTAATAATTAAGTAAATTAGAAAATTTAATAAAATATAATAATAAGTATTTATATATATATATTTAAATCATAAATATACTAAGAAAAAACTTAAATTAATATTTTATAACTTTTTAAATTAAAATAATAAATTTTATGATATTTTCATATCACAATCCAAACTACAAGTTGTAACATCCAAAATAGACCTTACTATAAGATAATATGCTCGAAAACGATCGAATTGAACTATAAGTTTATAAGGATCCGAGCTAAATTGAAAAAATTATACGCGATTCGATAAAAAGTTCAAGTCGACGATTTTGCACAAATCAATAACTAAGTTAAGTAAACAATACAAATTATGATACTAGTTTAGTTTTGAATTCTTAAACTTACTACTTTCCATAATCCTTATCTCAGGTGATCTCAACTTTGACCCTAAGCTGTTATCGAACTATTACGACCCTTGAATCAATAATGCATGAGTAAATTTTTCCTAATAATTACATAGCTACTTGTGTTTATAATCAGTGAATATAGATTATGATTAATAATTGAATATTGTGTGGTATTGAGTTATGATTATGTATAATACTGTTTGTTAATAGTAAAATAGTAAATTTATTTTAAAGTATGATAATGTATTGATTGTTACATAGTAGATTCGATAGGAACTGATTGTCTGTGACCTTGTTGATCATTGAATAATAAGACCTAATTTATTCGACTTGAAATAACTAAATTAAATCACGTATAATCATGCATTGCATAACTAATTCCGGTTGTCACATCATATGGAGGTAGCGAGAGGCCATACTTAGGTTGATTATTTGTTGTTATAAATTTCGTATAGTACACATATATGATTTGACCTTACCTTGGCCCGCGGGATCATTAGGCATTGGAGCCACCAACCGCCTGGCTAAGAGTCAAGTTTAGAGACCTTCGTTTAGGAGTGAGTAAGAGTTGTGTAAACCTACTTACAATCATACGTAGAACTTGATTTTGTTTAAAATTAAAAATGGATATACCATTATGTTTTAAATACGAAATGTGGAGTTTCGTTTTGATATAAGTTTTAGTATGATACTCAAATCTGATTATGCCGATGTATCTCCAATCCTAATTTCGGAGGGCGTTAAATTTGAATTGCATGCAATATCTGGTCACTTGCATGTATTTGTTTAGTATATCGATTGTCATGCATCCATTTGATTAACTTTAATTGATATATAACTTGATTATTATATGATTGAGGAGATTATTTCACTAAGCTAGTTAGCTTATACCTCTATAGTCTTCTTTGCAAGCTGATATGTTCGTAGAGTCGAGCTATCACATGCCCAAGATTAGTGTTACATCAAGAGGTTGATGTGAAAATAAGATGTAATAAGAGTGTATTTATGATAGTGTATTTAGATTTTGAATCTTATGATTTAATGAGATGATACCAGTTGGTATTAAATACTATTATAAACTTCTTATTTATAAATTTCTATATAAATAAATGTGTTTTATATTTCATTAGCTTATTATTATTATCGTGAAATGTTATTGCTTACACCTATACAACTCTTAGTTGTTATCTATAACTGTAGGCTTATATATCGCATAAAAGGTTATCGATTGTAAGGGAAATCAATCTACTGTCTTTTATATGGTATACGGTAACTACCATGACTAACCCCCTCAAGTCATGATAGCTGCTAAATTGCCGACGCCAACCAGACCTAATCAAGGCCTACCCTTACTCGGGTCGCAATGTTATTGGAACCATAGAAAGAGTAAAACGCACATGTATTGTCCCTTTTGACATTCGTACTGTCCTTTTGACTAAGGATATTCTTTTGCACGAATAATTGCTTTCCTTATAAATTATTCTCCTTTTGTTTAACAAGTAAGGATCCATTTATGTAATTTACTGTAATTTAGGACTTACCCTAATTGGGTACTATAAATACTCATATTATATAATAGCCGTAGAATCATATATATAATACACTAAACTTTTATTCCTTCTTGAGCTAAGTGTCTTTCTACTTACTCTTAAGCTACTCTTATCTAGCTCATTGAGTATAAAGTAGTAGCGAGTGATCTCTGGCCATACTTTTATGTCATATCAAGTGTAACCCGAGCTTAAGTGAGCCGTTAATATGTCATATCCATCGTTGGTACACGAGAACCCCTGCTCATCCTCAACTACCACTTACTTTTCAAGCCATCTTGTAGCTTAAACTCACTTTTTTAGTTACACGTGATATTGAGCTTATGTGTTCATCTACGGAATCCATATCAATTACATAGCTTAAAGAATATGAATAAGCATTCCAAGAGTCCATGCCTAACTATAGTATGATTGTCCAAAAAGGGATTTAGAGAATATCATACTAAATGACAAGGATATCTAAGATTAAATGAAAAAGGGAGGTGCCTCAAAAACTTGAGTCAAATTATTTGTTTTAGAGTTAAAGTTAGTTATTTTAATTAAAGTGCTTTTGATTGACTAATAGGTTATGGTTTTGGAGTAAGAATTAATCAAAAGATTAAAATGCTCATAGAAATCGAAAATTTTAATTAGAAATTAAGTTAAATTGGAAAGTAAAAAAAAAAAAGGGCATCTTTGGCTAATTTTTTTAGAATGGCCTAAAGGCCTTCCTAAGTTGAGAGAGAAGATTTTATGTTAAGTGTTATTTTTCAAGCCAATTTGTCAAAAGCCTGCATGTAAGAAGTCCCATGTGAGTGATGACTAACAACTATGTGGGGACAAATGCATAACCATAGAATTAGGTAAGGTGGAAGGGATAGTATTTTAAATTAATATTAGAATTACAATAAGAAAACTATATACTTGCTATTATAAATATAGGGGATGGAAGCATAACCATAAGATTTGGGTGAGGTTGAGGTGTAAGGGGGGGGGGGGGGGGGGGGG
>JAMXBB010000003.1:34616520-34638603 GCA_024138015.1 Lumnitzera littorea
AGGAGGTTTAGAAATAGTATTTCAAATTAATATTAGAATTATAGTAAGAAAACTATCTACTCGGTATTATAAATATAGTGCATCTTATATATAAATAAAATGATTTTATTAGTAAGTGCTTATGCAACATAATCTAATACTAAATGGAAAATGAAATTCAAACTTTTTTGTGAAATGATTATAGTAGCTTATTGCACTTTATAATAGGTTAAAGGAAATAAACTTTTTAACTTTTCATGGGGCATATATCAATTAAATGAACATGTCATTTTATAAAAAAATGAACCCAATATATAAAACTTACATAAATTACGTTAATAAAAATAAATTATAATTAATATTTATTTATAAAACTGCATGCATAATGAAAATAGCAACATGATATAAATAATAGTATTGTACAATTTCTTTATAATGACTACACCGCTACACTTATAATACTAATGATGTAATTTTTGTCATGATAAAACTATTAATGAATAAATCAAGCTTGTCAAACTTATGGTTTTACCTAGAATCACTAAGGGTATATAAAATTAGAATGTAAATTTAAAATGTTAAAATGTAAGTTTCTACTACTTATATAAACAGCTTTCAAAAAATTATAGATATGCTTATAATTATTATAAAAGACTTGAAATAAATAATGGAAAGAAAGAAATAAAAAAGTTAAGATCTTTCTCTATAAAAAAAAATCTTAATCTATAATCTAACATTCTCAAAAGAAGGACAAGTAGAGTTAAAATTATTTTTTTTTTCCATTATTTTGTTTTGAAAAAGATATGAATTGAAGAAAACAAAATATTCCAACTCATTTTAAGTTATTAATGGCAGAAACTTGTATATGCGATTTTATTATAAACTTTTCTATTAGAGTTAGTACTCATATGAATGTTATGAATATCAAACAAGGGACTAGAAGAGAGAAAGGAAAAAAAAAAATTGGAATAGGATAATAAAGATGATTTAATACCTTAACAGTTTATAAAATAGTAGAAGCCTAGTTATATATAGATATATATAAATATATAAATTTTATTTTTTACTCAAGCAACTCATATATATATAATTGATAAATTAAGTTAAAAACGTAAGTTTCTATGAGAAAACAATTTTATATATGAGTTAACTCGTAAGAGCCTCTTAAAATCATAAACTCGTAAAAACACATAGATAGAATTGCCATTTTGACAACTATGGAACAAATAAAGGGAAAAAAATGAAAACCATTTACTAAATAATCGATAATAAATACAAATTGAAAAAATAAAACTCAACCCTCATGGGAATTGAACCTATAATCTTATGGGTATAAAAAAATTAAAAATAAAATCTAATCATTTAGCATGTTTAACTATGTGATAACATACATTCATCTATCCTAATTACAACGTCCACACAATCAACTTGTTTTACTTGTATTTTTTCTTATTCATTTAGCTCTAGATAGTTTCTATTCTTATATCTCAAGTATTTAGTATAATGAATTGCAACATATTAGTGACTACATACTAATCCCATAATAATTCATATGTATATGATTCTAGAAGAACTTTATATCGAATCTCCAATCCTAGTTGTCATGTTTGAAATTTCTTTTCTTTTCTCCTTCACTTCAATTTATTATAAATTACTCAACCAAAGTTAAGGGAAGATATGTTTGCATTAGAAAATGTTTTAAGAAATTATTTTAGAGCCAATACTAACTTAAGTTCGAAAATATTAAAATTGTTCAAATCTAAAGGATGTAATGATTTTAACTAGGCTACTCATTTGATTCAGAAACCAAAATTTAAGGTTTAAGTTTTTGAACTTTAAAGTTAAAAAGCTACCGCTAATAATTTTTTAAAATAAAGGGCTCAAATCATGAAATAGAAGAAGAAACAATGTTTGCTTTGCTTTTAAGGCTACTCCACTTTTTCATGACCATGTACTAGTTTACAGGAATAGACTATCATAGTTCATTTTTTAAAGATTTTTTTTAAATGGAAATCTTATTTTTTTTTTTAAAATCTATTAATTTTTTTATTTTCATTTTTATCTCTTGAAAAATCTATTTATTTATAAAAAAAATTTGAGATTTCCAAAAGATCAAAAACCCCCAAAATTGATTTTCTTTTGGAAAAAGAAAACCTAAGTTTAATTTAATTTGGAAAATCCCTAAATTGAGAAACCTTAATTTTGATTTGTAAATGGAAAACCCTTCTTTTTATTTAAAATTATATTAAAAAAACTATATTTTTATTATTGTTGGAAAAACATTTTTTTTTTACTTTTAAGTTGAAGAAGTATCTTATAAAAGAATCTTTTTTATTATTACTTTTTATTTTAAGACAAATATTTTGCATAATTATTTTTTAAGAGAAATTATTACTATTTTATTATTTAAAATGTTCACCTTATCCTTTTTTATTAAAAAAAATTAAATAAATGAAACAATAAAAACTAAAGTAGGTTGAGTTAAACCAATATAAACAATGAGTTAATCAAATTAGGTCAAGTTAATCAAGTTAGTTCAAGTTGAATCAAGGTTTGAACATAGAAAACCGATGAAGCATCCTCATCTCACATCTATAGTGTTTGAGCCCTATGGATATATCAAATTTGTCGTTTAAAAGGATGCTAATGACTCAAAATTTAGGTTTCTTAATTAGGTTAGTGATTAGGGTGTTTATAGCCATTAAAAGGTAGTTTTAGGTTGATTAAAGGGTGGACATTGGTGGTGGTATTTTGCATTGAGGAATGGTGATTTGGCTCAAGTTTGAAAAGATTGAGAGAGTGGCTCGATTTTGGAAAACAACTTAAAAAGGGAGTCTTTAGATTTGATTGCTCTAAAGAAAATTCAAACTCAACTTCTTATGTCAAATGAAGCTACTCAAACCCCTATTAACACATTCATACATAAATCATGTTAAAGGAAATTGAGAGTAAAAAAAATCAAAATTTTAACTTTGTTTCGTTATATTGGTTTTATTCTAATTGAATTCTCCTTTTGTTCATTTTGTACTACTATTTTGATTTAAATCAAAGCTTCTAACACAATTGTTGATGTTCTAGTTTCTCAACATGATGAAAAATGATCAAAACAAGTTAAGACAACCCTTGTATTATTTTATCTCTTTCTTTCCCTTTCACTTAAGCTTTTTGGAATAGAGATTATGTAAGAAAGATGAAGCATATCAATCATATGCATACTCTAGTCCTAAACACTCTTGGTGTATGTAGTATAAGCACCATACAAAAGCTAAATTTCATAAGCACCATTAACCTCAGACCTAAGACCTTAAGCTTTGCAAAATAAGTTCCTTACAATTATACTAGTCATATTTTGCAATTACTATAAAACTTCACATAATTTTAACATGAACAAAACCTGAAGCAAAATACATTAAAATAGTAAACAAATACTAGGATACATTCCTTAACCAACTAAGCTAAGTTAGTGTATATGTGGTCTAAATAAGTGTAGTGTTTAGCTAGTATGAATAGTAGAGGTCAAAATTGAAAGCATTTATCTAAAGAAATTGTAGTCTTGGAGCTTAAAAAATTATATCATAAGGCTTGTTTATAGATTGTGATGCAATTGAAATTGGAGAGTGAAAATTAGTAAGTACACAAATTGAGTTATAGGAGATGGATCACTACAATTTAGAGAAAATCAAGGAAGCTATTATATGAAACAAATAGGCTAGTTGAAATGGAAGAAATGAAGCATATTCTAGGTAAAGCTTAAGTAATGCAAAAACTTTAAAAGCTAAAGTTAGTGCTTTTTGCATGTATCTAGGGATTTCTTAGTTTTCATAGCAAAATTTTAAGGAAGAAATTTTTTTTAAGGGGAATAGAGCAAGGATGAAATACCCTAGAAATTCATGAGTCATTTGATAAATATGGGAGAGAAATAATGGAAGGAATTAACATTTAGAAGTAAGTTCAAATCAAAGATCAATATTTTGAAAAGTTCAAATAAGGCTTCTACATTTCATAATGTGGTTCAAATAAAGAATCAACATTTTAAAAAGTTCAAATAAGAAATTAATATTTTACAAAGTGGTTTGAACAATTTTATTGAATGACTATCATATTATAGTCTTATAATAACTAAATCCTTTATTTGAAAATCTCAAAATATTGATTTTTTATTTAAACTTAGCCTCAAATATTATTATAACTTTCCCTTTGATAAATAAAAGATTTTTTCAAACATCCCTACAAGAGAAGTTCATAAATTATATTACTAGCATTATTCGAAATGACCTTCTTGCTCCTCATTTAATTTTGATCAGTTTTATCTAAAGAAATTTCCTAAATACCTAATAAGGAGTATACAATGTTGAATACTCAATTAAAGACCAAAAAAATAAAAAGAAGAATCAAATGCCTAACTAAATTCAGAAGTTTGGAGAAAATTTTTCATAAATGACCATTTTCCATTCTTCTAGTTTTTGCAAAAGACGTCAAATTTTAAGCATAAACAATCTGCACAATGTTTTAAAGTGTAATTAAGCTCCAAACAAGGTTTGATTAAGGTTTTGGAAAAATTAAGCCTCAATTAGTTTCTTGAGTTTTTTACTAAAAAAAAATTAAAAAATCAAGACAAAAAGAGGTGGTCTCCCTATACCGTTTTAAGGTTTTTATGTTGTAAAGTACCCCATATAATACCCTATGCCACCAACCCCTCTCTTAGCTACCTTTTTTGCATTTTATCTTCCTCTTTATGAACGAAAATCCTAAACTACTCATGAACCCCAATTAAGCTTAATATAAAACCATGATTTTAATTGAACTGACTTACTAATCTATTAAGTTTATCTCATGTGAACTAAGAGTTGAGAGAAGTTAAGAGCTCCACAATAAAGAAGCATAGCTGGCTGGGAGTATAGGGGAAAAAAAGATAAATTTATTCATTGAACTTCAAGATCAAGTTAGCTTTCTAGTGAATTCCATAAGGGTAGCTAAGATTGAAAGAAAAACCATTTCTTAAGCAACCACTTAGGCCTTAGTTTAAAAGAAGTAGGTTAAGTAGTTTAATAAATCTCTTGATATTTGAAAAGTCTTGAAATGTAGGTTCTTGACACTAAGAGAGGTATAAGTTTTAGAGCTAGGACTTAAATACCATGTTTTCATGTTTGATGTGAATGATTGTGGATAAATGCTAATCAAGACTTGTTAGAAACTTTAATTTGGGGTTTTGATAACTTAAAGTCATAAATATGTATGGAAATGGTGTGACATGGTTGTCATAGATTGTCTAAGGTTTGATCTAGTTTTCAACATGCAAGTAAGCTCCTAGACATTCTAACTTAATGATTATACAAAGCTTAAGTGGTAGAAATTAGAGTTAATTAAAGATTTGATGATTAGACCTTAATGATATGTCTTTTGCCACCCCATAACATCTAAAAGCCTAACCTTATTTGATGATTTGAACCTAATGATGTATTTAGAAGATGTTAATCATGCTAACTAAGGATTTAGACAAGATTAGAATAGCTAAAAATTTAGTTAAGGAGCTTAGCACAAGTTAGAATCCCTTGGTTTGTATGCTGCCACATGCTATGTATTCTTAAGTGCTAATTTACTTTGACTTGTAGTTTGAATGTATTAAGATGTTAGTTAGTAATTTAGAAATTGATTATTAGGTTTGATAATGATTTAAATGTTAATTGATGCCCATAAATTAATTTGTTAGTGATCTTGCATTCTTGATGTTTTCGATACTTAAATGACCAATGGATTTCATATTCAAAAGTGTTGCAGCACTTTCCTATTTTATTGATGTAAAGTCATTATTTAAAGTAGTGAATGACAAAAGTAGCAATTTTATAGTTAAATAATGTTGTAATTGCACATATATCAACATGGTAGCATAAAGGTTTTGTCTTTAATATAAATTTATGCATTTGGTTAGTTTGTAATTTTCCATAACAACAAGTTTCAATTATTTGAATGTACACAATTAGTGCTTAACTTGATGCTAAATTGGTTCTTAATGAATTCTCTAATATTCATATGTTAGTTACTTTAATTCTCATCAATAATAAAACCCATTTTATATTTCTCCAAATTTCATGAAAAAAATATTTTAAGCTTTAAGTTATCCATGAGTGTTCTGAGGAACATTCATCATGTTCATCAAGAAAACCCATGTTTGATCATTTTGGCTTTAAAAGTTCAACCTGGAAGTAATTTTCATAACATTTTAGCTATTTGCATTACCAATAGATTTTTAGTTCATAATTTTGATCCAATTAATAAATCCTTAAAGGAGAAACGCAAAATACTCGATTTTGAATTAAAGATTTGAATAAGGTTGGTTTGAAGATAATATTTAATCTTGAAATGAACTAGAATCTTAGTAGAAACTTGTTTGTAAATATAATATTCAATACAATGCAGAATTGAGAGGAATTGGAAATAAAAATGATAATCAATATAATGTAGTAAATTAATTAGTTAGGCCACAACTCGTCAACCCCCAAATCAACCTAAGAAAAATGGTTCGCCCATTCCCAAGAACGAACTTTCACTAATGTCAACTCACATGCACATAATAAGAGGTATAAATTGTTTAATCCAACTAATTCGATAATTGTGCCTAAATTATAAAACAAAATCTAATTAACCAACCCAATCACGTATTTAATTAGCTTAATTCAAATGCCCAAAATTTTTCAGGACCACTTACCTTTCATTGGCCTATATCATAAATGAACTCTAAACGTACTACTTATAATGAACTTTGGCCCTAATTGAATGATAATAGAATTTCAACTAAACATATAATTAATTATGTGAATGAAGCTCGATTAGACTAATTAATTCCTAATCTAATGGCTCTAATTCTTATCAAACTAGTTAAGCCCACTTCATTCTAAGTCTATGCCCTAAATGGGCCTTAATCAAACATAAAGTGTTATAGGCCTTATCACTAATTAGGTTAAGTAATTGACCCATTAAGTAAGTTATCTTAAAGTAATCAAAACCCAAATTAGGGTTGTTCTTCTTTTAAGTCCATAACCTAAATGGATTTTACTAAAATAAAAAGGCTTAGATTTAGTTAATAACATGTAAAGTGAAAAACCTTAAATCAATTTAAGTAAAATAGATAGGAAATTAAGTAGAAATAATCGGTAATTAATCGAATTGTTAATTAGTTTAATGGAAATGGCTATAATGAACCTAATATAAAAGTAAATAGCTACTTCATATTGATCGGATAATGACTTCTTTTTCTTAATGGCATAATTATTTGTATCGAGCTCATATGCAGAAGAGAGAAGTGATCTTGCTTGTCTTTTTAAATCATATAGGTATACAATAACTTAGGTGTTGCTTGCTAGAAACCTAGGTTATAGAAATCGAACAAATAATGTAACTTAGCCTAATAAATTGTTTATAGCTTATACTTAGTCATTTAATGTGATGAAACCTTTGGACTAGGTGATATGACATGGGTTCATATTTGAATTAAGGGTGCAAAAGCAAATAAAAATCAAAGGAAAACAATTGTAATCTTTTTGTTTTTTTATATTTCTTATTTTTATGAGTCCTTCTTTATATTTAAAAGCAAGGAATTGAAAAAGGACATGAATAATTAGATTTATGAATAATAAGCACCATAAATTAAATTTAACTGGGGTTTTGATTTAATTGACTAATATGACACATGATCAACTAAATCAAAGGGCTTTTTTAATTATCAATTGACATTACACACAACCATTAAACAAAAGGAATGAAATGTCATAATTGATATCATGTATGGTTGATTAGATTTTAATAATTACGTTTGCAAAGAAAAGGCTTTCAACCGGGTTTGTCAATATTCAAAACTCATTAACTATTAAAAAAATCTTGTAACAAAGTATTGATATGATTCCCTAACAACCTTAGGGCAAATTGGTAATAACCACCAATGATAATAAAATCCTAAATAAATCTAACTCTAATTATTGGAAAATACTAAGATAATATTGATGAATAACATTCTAAAATAAAATAAAAATAAATAAATCAATACAAGTTTTTATGCCATACTGATAAATAAAATCGATAAGATTAGCCCTTGTATCCTAATACCATGTCCTATACCTAGATAAAAAATTATCCTACAAAAAAGAAGCTTAAAAAAGAGTAAAATATAGTCTTCTAACCATGCTAAGCCTAAAATATAACTCTCCTCAATATTTACCTGGACATATACTTTGTAAAACACTTCTATACATACAACTCCAATAAGATCTCATCATCCATAATAATGCCCAAAACACCTAATCCATCAAAATTTATAACAATTTATTCATGCCACATATCTTGTAACCTCATCAATAATCTCTTCCAACACAAACTATTTTCATTCCATTTACCATACATTTTGTTAATAACCCCATATGAATCTATAAAACATTAATCTTGATGATAGCAAAATAAACAATGGTAAACCCTTAGCACCTTGGAAGAAGCCTATCTACTCACATGTTGAAATGGTATTCTCCTGCTCAATCATAAAACAATGTATCAAACTATAAAAATCTAATCTCCCAAAGCACCTGTATAATCTCAAACTATTATATACTATCAACTCCCTAATAAGTGCAAAATGTAAGGAGTATACTACACCAATGTAGATAGCTATTAACAAATTTACTAATAACTCCTATAAACATTTTACACTATCTAACAAGCATAATATAATTATAGTATCTACCCATACCTAACAACTCCATTAACGAATCACAAAAAAACCAGTCAAAATGATCGAATACAAAATTACAAGTACCTATATTCACCGTTATCTTTAGGAGTTAACAACAAAGATGCAATGTAAGGCATTACACAAGATGCAAATCAACATCTCTACTATTGGCCATATAATTCATATTATCATCTACTTTTACTACATCATCATCTGTATGAAGACCCTTTATGTCAAACTCTATTTATATCTTAACCAACTTCTTCTTAGGATGATTCATATCTAATTTTACAATTTTTACATTGTTTAAACTCATAGGCCTCAATACTATTGACTTACCATCCCTCACAAAAGAGTACCAATCATGGAATTTGTCATAAGATACCTTTCTTTTGCATGCCTTAGGATTCCTAAAAATTATGTGAGAAATCATCATTGCAAATAACCTTATTAGTATATTTGTTAGGAGTCATAATTCTTACCTTTACTTATTTAGTAGTATGAACTAATTCCTATTGCACTTCCATAGAATATAATATGGAAGTACATGAGCTATAGTTGGTAACTTTAGCTTATCCACCATGACTTAAACTGCGATCTTAGTTTTTGGTCTTAATAAAGGAACAAAAAGGGGATTCAAATTTGCTGTTACTCACAAATTTGAACTTCTAACATTAATTCATGTTTCTTAATATTCAATATTAGCTATGTAACTCTAAACTTATTATAATTTCTAAGCGTATTAGAATTATAACAAATTTGAATCAAAGATTTGCATACGAAATTATAACTTAATTTTTTATATAATCTTTCTATCTTATTATTAAACTTAGTCTCAATTTACCTTTGTTCCTTGTCATATATACATGCTTGCGATTACTTGCGAATGTGTTGATGTAATCAAGCAATTAATATGTAAAGTAAACTAATGAAATAGAAAGAGATAAGAGACCAAAAGATTAGGCAATTTGTAACCCCTTAAGACAAAAGTAAAGAAAAAATCAAGTCAATTGAATGAGCTCATTAATCACTTGACCTAAAAGTTGTAACCTTATATTGACAAGACATTTGCCACCATAGCTTTATAAACTAATACTAAAACTTTTCACAATCCATGTAGAACACTTAACTACGTGATATCACAATCTCTCTCTCTTAAACATGTGACATTCTTATCGCGAGACCTTACAATTAGATCTAGTTCTTCTCCCTTTTTGGTATACAATTTGAACCACCTACTACTTATATCTTAAAATCATGTCAAGAGTCACCACCCTAATGACACTCCTTATTCTCTTCGAACGTCTTCTCTAAATGGGGGAAAGAATCTAATCATCCACCTACTGGTAAGAGATTGACTTTGATACAATTTGCAACACCCTAAGTCAGAAAGCAATAAATAAACCAAGCCAAAAAACATAAAAGAATCTATTAGCTACTTGACCTAAAAGTTGTAAAATTGTGTTAATAAGATATCTACCATTATGATCTTATAAACTAATACAATGATCTTCTACGATCTATAAGGAACACTTAACCATGGGTATTACACAATTAATATATAGTAACTCTGCCTTATGTGTTAGTCCACTCTTCCAGTACCTAGTAGCAAAGATCAAGTCCTCTAACTTAAATATTTGTTATTTAAAGAAATCAAACGAGGTATACACTTCTCAATATTCTACCTTAACTCACAATTCATATCACAGGATTACATAAGTCTGTAAAGTCTCCCTTATTATTCTTTCAAATAACACTCCACTAAGCTTAAACTGAGGATTACAGTAGGGTTCCTCTCACTTTAGTTTAAAATCTCAATCTCTCACAATAGATTTGATATTTTATATCATATACAAAACTTTACTCTTCTTAGAATACAAAAATCACTTGCAATGATCTTATCCATTCATTTACTATTGTTCATTGTTGTTGTGTCTTGTCCTTAAGTTCTTTACTCCTTTAAAAGACTTGTTCCTAATTTTCAAATATTGTATTCTTGGTAATAGTTGTTGTCTTCAAATCTTTGCAACTCTCATATTGTTCTATCATCAAATTTTCCTAGTTGTCAAAGATATGTGTTATACATTCTTCCACTTTTGTTTCTTCTACAAAGTCTCTTTTTTCTTTCTAATAGTTATGTGATCCTCTTAGTTATATATTCTTTCCCTTTATGTTTATTCTAGAAAATGTCTCTTTTTTCTTTTTAATAATTTTATGATCTTCTTCATGTTGATAATTTGATTTGCTATGTTAAGTATCCCTTAGCAAATCGAGTATATTACCCAAATATATCTTCTACTGAATGCTAGGTCTTGACCTATTAAAAGTTATCTTTTGTTCATTCTTAAAATAGCTTTTTGTTTCTTTTTGCTTCTAAACAAACATTGCTTCTGAGCTTATGTATTTCTTTTGAAATTATCAAGCTTCTTAACTTTCTTCTAGAGCTAACTAGTTTCTAAAGTTCCCTTGCTTCTTTCTAAAATTTCTTTCAACTTATTTCATACTCAAAACTTCTAATTCTCACTTGTTATTACTTAGCTTCTAAAACATTCTTCTTCATGTTTAATTCAAACTTTTATTTTCTTCCTTCATCTTTTGATTTGGTTTTACTTTTGTATCGTGTTTCTCCACTTCCGATATGTACATTCCTTTTAGGTTCTAAGCAAAACATGTTTTGAACTTTTCTTTTTGTTTCTGATCAAGATCTAAGTTTCATAAAATTTGTCTTATTCAAAGCCTTCAACGAATTGACTAGTAATGTTAAGAATGTATATTTTATCATCATCAAGACGCTTTATATAAAGGTTTTAACATTAGTATAACTTTCATGGTTAATAATGATAACATAAATGCATTATTAATAAGGCATTTAATATGAAATCAACTCTTTAGTCACTCACCTCCTATTGAAGGATTGGCCTCTGAATGAAATCACAAAGAGGCCTTGACATATTCCTCCTCACATCCACCATTAACTAATAACCCATGGTGAAATTCTGAATGAAAATAATTATATTCCTTCACCTTCCCCCTAAGGTTGTAAACGAGTGGAGTCAAGATGATATAGTACTAAGCTTGAACTCGACTTGAACTTGATCGAGTTTTAATTTATAAAGCTCAAGCTTGACTCAAAATGAAACTCGATGAACCCGAACTCGAACTCGAACTCGAACTCGACTCTATTAAGCTTGTTTAGGCTCGATAATCTTTACAGATGTTATAAATTTAATTAAAATAATAATAATGTTTAACCTCGACTCAAATTCAACTAAAATTTAAACTCGACTTGAGTTCGATTAGGTTCGTTAGCTTATCGAGCCAAGTATATTAAAGCTCAAGTTCAACTCGAAAAGTTACTTAAGTAGCTCGAGCTCGACTTAACCATAACTAAGTCGAATTCAAGTAAATTTTGAGTTGAACTCAAATAGCTCACGAGTAGACTTGTCTCATTTATAACCTTACCCACCCCCTCCCCCTTTTTTATTTCTCTCTTACTCAAAAAACATGGAATTGTAGCACAATCACATGTTACTTCATATCATAGTCTATGTCATTATATAAGCCAACTCAAGCCTACTTTCATTTTGTCTTCTACAACGTTATCTCACATAACAACATGAACTTGCTTCTTCTTTACTATGTACCCATTACGCCCCAACACAATTACGTTCAACATACAACTCTAGTGCCAACACACTACTCATTGTCCACTTCACCACACCAGCTACACTTATGTAACTGACTATAGCCACCTTCATATAAACACTAATCCATCAATCAAGCACAATACTTACCTTTATTCTCCTCATAACTACACTGCTACATATATAAAGGACCAATGACAATGCTGCACTCTCTTGAAAAGTGCATGTATTTCTCTCTCAATTCTGTTCTATTACTACACTCACCTTTGATCAAAGTAGCAATACACTTGCAATTTATGGTAGGCCTAACGTCCTCACACACCAATTGGCCCACTCAGCACTCTCGCTACAATCACTAGAGTACTTTAAAATAATTCTTGTCGAATACTTAATGTATGTCCTAGACTAAGTTCTTAAGCCCCTAACCTTATCCGTTGAGTGCCCCTCTGATTTAGAATGTGCATTTACATCGTATTCGCAACTCACCTACTCAAATACTTAACCTATAAATCTAATCACCCTCATCCGCCCAATGGCCACTATTGAGTATGTTTTTTATCTACCCTAAAGGAATTCTATCAAATTTGGTGTTATAAAAACTCCAAGCAAGTTTGGCCCCACTTGACATCTTATGCACTAAACAATGACTTCTAGATTTCCATTATCCATGTGAAAGAATGTGTTGATTTTTTTTTTCTTTTCTTAAATTTGCCTACTCAAAATTTAAGAAACCCTAGGAAGAACATGATACAATAAAGGTTTGTATATGGATTGAACATACGTAAAATTCAAAGGAAAACAATTAGGTTCTTTTCATTTTTTTTTCCTTTTTTTTATTTTTCTAGTTTTTATGGGTTTTTATTTATGAAGAAGGAATTAAAATAAATATGAATAATTTAGATTTAAGGATAATATGCATCATAAATTAAATTGAATTAGGGTTATGATTTAATTGACTAATACAATGCACAATCAACTAAACTAACGGGTTTTTTTCATTAATCAATTGATATGATGCACACCCAATTAAGCAAAAGGAATGAAATTTCATCAATTGATAGTATGCACAATTGATTAAATTTCAATAATTATGTTTTTACAAAAAAGACTCTCAACATGATTCATCAATATTAAAAAACTCACGAGGCTTTGAAAAGTCTCATAATAAAGGATTAACATGACATATGATTCCCTAGCATACATTTGTAGGCATGAATGCAAGTTGATACGATAGATAAAGATTAAGCCATCATAGATGGCTCTGCTAGTAGTCAATAAGAGAGAACTGTAAGGATGATAATTTTAAGGCCCTTCATGTGAGACTACTTTATAGGATTACTACGTAGAATTTGGATCTACTCCTACGACCTTTGATGACCTTGTTGGGATCAAACCCCTATCATTCCTAGTATCCAAAGTCATGGGTACTCCTATATTGCGTAGAGGTATGTGTGTATGTATCAAGTGGAAGTTGTATCCTACATTAAAATAAACCTATGTAGCATGTGGTATGGTGGTTATGGTTGATGGTATATTGGGATATTCAAAGCTCATTCTTTTAATCTCTTCAATTGAGAACAATTGCTACAATAATATAAGGGATTTAGACTTGTTGAGGGATTATACAACTAAGGCTATGATCATATTCTACGTTATAGATCACTTTATGAAATTTCTACCTTATAGCACTTTTATGGTTATATTACTACATTGAGGGTTATTATAGTGGAGCCTCTCAAACGATTATATATGGTGATTTGATATTCTGTTTTAAGAGCTTTGTTAATAAGCTAAGGTTACGTTTTGTTGGTAGCCGTTGAGTCGTTGTATTCATGGGACACTATTATAATATATGGAATTTGTTTATAATAGTATTTTGAGAAAGACAATTCATGTTTGTTGGTCCTAATAGGATATCAAGAGAGGGGTGAATTGATATCTTTTTGCAAAAACTAAAATTTATGAATTAAAAAAAATCCCTCTTAATATCTTGAATGGCGTAAGTAGTTGGAAATTGATTGTTAAATTAAAGAGAAAATAATAATAATGAAATAACAAAACTATTTTTGCTCAGTTTTTGACTAAGTTTTTGACACAGTTTCTAATAATCTACCCGAGAGAATTTTTAAATTCAATTCTAATATTGAGTGTACAGTTCTCCATCTTGTACATCATTGTCTCTAAATTAAATAAATTTTGATATAACAACTAGACATGGCTAGTTCTAGATTTTTCTCCAAGATATCTTTATTCAAACATAATTGGTTTTGTTAATGGAGAAATATCCCATAAAAATAAGAACTAAATGTTTGAATTTTTGAAAACTTGAATCAAGTTGATCCTGATTTGTTTCTTTGCTGAGTTTAAGTCATTTGACAGTTGCTACATGTGATGAGCTGCTCCAATCTTCTTTTGACTATGTGTAAATTCGAAAATTCGAAAATCACACTTCAAATATTATGAACAAGCATAAAAAAATATGATCAAATCTTCATATATCTTTCTCTTCAAGAAAAGTCCAATTACCAATCATAGCTTATCCGATATTTGTCATGAATTAATCTATTCCCTTCTTTAATATCTTTATTTGAATTTTTCAATTAGAAAAACTCCTAAAAAATTGGACAAATATATCCAAAATATCCATCCTTATCCTTTATAAGCTACCTTACAATCCTTGAGAATTTTATTAACAATGAGCTAAAGGAAATACACCGAACCTTGTAGAATTCTAGTAGAAACTTATTCAACATAGCTTCCTAATATGTTTGAAAATTTATTTGAATATATCACTCAACCATTAATTAACCATTCTATAAAATTGAAACTAATCCGACTTAAAATCCCTATGGATTAAATCTAACTTTAGTGGAACGAAATTAAACACATTACCCAAATAAGCCCAATAAAGTGGAGCTAGGCCTTGTATATATTTTTCCAACTTAATTTGTTCAAATTATTCAAAAAATAGCATAGGAACAACTACTGATACTGATACTATACATAATCAGTATTGTGTTGATTTGTTATTAATATACATTTTGACACTTATTCTAACATACATTTTGACCAACACAAATCTAACTTAATTTTCTTCCTTAAATTGATTTCATTCTAAAGTTAACCTACACACTTGATGTTCTTGTTAAATACACTAATCTTTTTTCATTGTGGTTTCTTTTAAAATTAATCAATGCCATATCATACTATATCTATACACTTCATAAATATATTAGTGATAACTTATCACATGTTTTGTTATCATCAAAATCAAATTAAAATACTTAACATTGTTTATTATGTAAAGCGAATCCTTACACATCATTTTTATCAAATTTAATAACAACTTCTAAAATACTAAAATTGGTTACAAACTTACTCAACAATTAAGGAAGTCTTACATAGACTACTTAAGTAGGACAATAGCAAACTATCATGATATTATAGATGAATGGTATACATTTTAGTCAACTAGGCTTAGAGGTAAGCTTTATGATAGTTTCACATCTTATCTTTATTTAGCCCCTAAATAACTCGTTATATTGAGTGTTAGGCTTTTAAGCATTTGTAACGCTATGCATATGTTGTTAGTAGAGTGTAGACATCTCATTTTTACCACCATTAGGATTCTTTTCTCATTAGGCCAGATTTGAAAATGATATAAAAAGTAAAAAAAAATGAAAATATATAAAAAAAATTGAAAAAAAAATAATAATAAAAGTGTTGAGTCAAGTCAAGTCGAGTTAGTCACTTAAGGGTGGATCGGAAAATGGTTGAAGATGTATATTCAATTTAATAAATTTTGAGTCTTAAATAATTAGGTTTCATTAAAATTGTTTTTTAGTCTAATCTAATATAAAGTGGATTTTTATCTAATTTATATTGGGTTAAATAGACTTAGGAATTATTAAATGGGTTAGCATGTATATTGGGTAAAATTAAGATGGGCTAAACCGGACCCAAGATAGAAAGCCCAAATAAGTGTAAGGTTTTTAGAAATTGGATTAAATCTTCAATGAATTTAATAAATCCAAAATGAGTATTATTGTATTCTATGGATATTAGATTTATTAAGATTGAATTTTCCTCATTAAAAAGATCCAAAAGAGTCAAAATCCATCGTTGATAAATAGTGGACATTAGGCTGTGAAAAATACACATTATTACAATTCACAAACTACACACATCTCCTATACATTTTCAAAGCTTATATTTCCATAATACAAATCGCATGCATAGATTACTACACTTCACAACTACACATTCACTAAGTTGCACACTCCATCATCCATGATCTGCTCATGCTATTGTCCAACTTCACTCCGAACATAATCACAACACTTCACTATCCTACATTCAGCAGCACACACACTCAGCATAACACACACACCGATCACCACACTGCACTATCTATTACGTCTTACATTGTCCAAACATACACCATCACTCTAAACATCCAACACATGACCTGCACTTCACATACACATGCTAGACTCAATTACACAATCACATACAGACCTCATACACACTTATACACGTCTCGTAGCACACGCGGTAGAACACAAACCCATTACTTCTCATCACGTCACACATGGCCTTCACCCACGTCACACACAACCTACACTCCTACTCACACTCACAAAATACAATCCTGTACATACTTACGAATCACATCACGTAATCTAATGTCATACATCCCTGCCATCCATGCTGCACAGTTTAATTCTACGCTGCACGAGTTCACGCACGCCGCAATCCAAGTTCGAGTACACATACGCTACAACCCAGTCCGAGTCCAGCACTTCAATCATGTCTAGGCAACAGCAATTCCAATACATTCAATGTGCAAATCACCTATACGATATAGCACATGGCCAACATCTATACGATTCGATTCAATCCACGTAATTATTCCCTTTGGATCCGACCATTAGGTAAGCTAGTTTTTTAATAATAGTTTTATTAGTTTATTTTCTCTTCTTTTTTTTTGTTGATAGTTGTATCTTACTAACTTTGTTTTTCTTAGTGTAGCTTGTTAGTTTAGTTGTTTCTTTTTAGAATAATCTTAAGAAAAATTATATGTCATGCATTTTCATAGATAGATTTACATTTTCTTAAAAAATTCATTTGTTTGAAATAAATTGCATTTCATAGAAATTGCATCCTTTTAGATAAAATCAGTCGTATCTTTTAGATAAAATTACATCTTCTAGATAAAATCATATCTCTTAAATAAGTTGCATCTTTTTTATAAAAATTGCAACTTTTTAAAAAAAATTGCATTTTTAGATATAGTTACATATTTTTTCCGAGATTCATATCTTTTATGAATATATGGATCTAAAATTACATATCTTCATAGATTCATACAAATTTTTCATTTAGGGTTTAGAAAAATCAATTTTTGATACATAGTAGATTTTTTTAAAAAATAAAAGTGTTAATTGGAGTATTCATATATGCACAATGCTCCATATGCCCATCATCTATGAACTCTCAATTTAACCCATGCTTTAATTTGCTAATATGTTTTTGCTCTACACATTAAAATAACCTTGACTACATTGAAATCAAAGTTTGTCCCATCCCATATTATCCAAGCCTTTCTTAGGCTTCAAAAATGAATGTTGTCTTTACTAGCTTTGCCTTACCCTTTTAAATATTATTATGTTTTCAATTTTGTCAAGAAACATGCACTTATTGAGAAATTATTAAAAATTAGAAGTCTTATGTATTGGTATCAAGGGTAAGTGAGTGAGTCTATTAAAGCCTATACCTTATTCTACCTACTTAGTCAGATAGATTTTGGATAAGTAATATAACTTATAGGACAGATTCCTTATACATTATTTTAGAACCTACTCCTATAAGGTAGGGTATTAGTCAAATATCTCAATACCTACCCTATCTTGAAATTTATACTGTAAAGGCATTTGGGGTAAATCTCCCAAGTTATCTCATAAAAAATTATTAACTAATAGTATTTGAATATTACCTAAATATACGAACCCATTTCCATTAAAAACCTTAATACTATCTAGAGTTTTTAGTTCCTATTTTCTACCTCTCTTAATCCAATTTCTCCAAAATAAATGGTTTTACAACTGTATAAATAATTATCCTTTATAATAGGATGTTGTTATGTGTTACGTATGAAGTGTTTACTAGCTCTCATGCATAGCACTTAAACTCTCCAAGCACTCTCTTAAGAGGCCAAGTCGGTCTTACTCACTAGAACATACAAGAATACACTTACTTAGAGAGAAGTTAAAAATACTCAAGTGTGAATAAGACTTGTATTTCTGAATAGTTTACAAATGAGGGGATCATTCATTATATACAAAGGGACTCCATTAATGGATGACCAAAATCAAATCAATCTAATGGCTATTATACAATCTTACATACCCTACTCTACCTACCCCTACCTACCAGAGTTGAATGTATTCGGTCACTTCTAAAACATTCCTTAGAGTGGACTGGGGCCTAGTTTTAGGCTTTACATACAAGGGAACTCTTTACATAATATATAAAAGTGAAAAAATGGGTTTAAGGAAATACCCCATAACAATCTTCCCTACCTAAACTGGCGATGTCCTCATCGCCTTTCACTCCCTAGAGAACTCCTCTACTAAATGTCTAAAGCGAGCATAGCCTACAACATTCTCCCAAGTTGCTTCACTCTTAGGTGGATCATTCCATTTCACTAAGTACGCCAGGCAAGAAGGTTAGCTAAGACGCTTCATCAATTGTCCTTATAAGATCGTCTTAGCTTCCCTTCCTCCTTCTTGCCTTGTACCCTGAATGAACTTCTTCCTTATTGCCACTAGGGTCTCCTATCTCTCAAGTTGGCACCCTGCATAAGTTTTCATTAAGGTCTTTATATCTTCTAACATCTTCAACCAATGGAACTTGTCCTCCACTTTGGCTAACGTTTGGTAAGGATTTGGATGACTTGAGTCCTTAGGGTTATGATGCTCCTCTAGGATCTTTTGTTGAAGCTTCTTATGATCGGGAGTATGTATTCTTTTGCCTTTCTTATAGAGCAACCCATCTTCCATTTAGTACATCTTTATTTGGCCTCTTTGCTCTAACATCAAGTTAGCTTGAGGATCTTAGGCTAGGCCTTCCTTGATCATCTTAGTCAGTCTCCTATGTTTAGGATATCTTGTTCTTTGGGTTAAAGCATCATCCTCTACCCCCAAGGGCACTTCCTTCTTCAATTCCATCTCTCTCCTAAGTGGTTGCGTTTAAATCTCTCCTTGGGCAGAACCTTCGCTTTGAGCATTTCTTATACCAGTGGCTTTACTACTTTTGAGCTTTGTCTTATGGGCTTCTTTCCACTTAGTTCATTAACATCCTACATAGAACATAAAATCTTTTAGGCTCAATTAGGGTTACGGTTGACTAGCGCCACATATTGCTACCTTTCATCCATAATCATAATATAGTTTGCTGATGGGGCAATTTGAGCACATACCAAATCAAAGAAGTCCATGCTAATGACCAGTTTGTAGTCATCTAAGGGGATTACCTCTACCTTCACCTTTCCCTTTTACTACCCCAGTTAGAAGTCAACATCATGGGCTACACTCATTGTAGGGACTTCCTCTAGGTTCATGGTTTTCAGCTTTCCCTTACCCCTTTGGATTTTGAGGCTCAATTTATCAGCTGCCTCCTAAGAAATTAATATATATATTGCTCTAGTATCTACTAGGGCCTTCATCCTTCAGTTAGCTACAATCGCTTTCGCATACATTAAGCTTCAAGCCTCCTTGATGGGCTTACTCTATATTAAGCCTAAGGCTGTCAATTTGTTCTAGATGGGTCAATCCTTTGACTTATGTATCCCTCTATACATAAAGCATGATGGTTTCCTCTTAAGATATCCCTTCTCTTCCATTGGAGACTTATCCTTTTGAGTTGGGTTTTTACCCCACCTTCCCTAGCTTGGATGTCTTCTTTCCTAGACTCCCTTACCTATTCCATAGCTACTCTCACTAACCTTTCTCTTAAGTCATTCACTTGACTTGAACTTTATAAGGCTTACAATTGTGGCCATGGCTTAGGCTAAAGTTTGGATACCTCATCTCTTTAACTTTATTTAGGCTCATCCTTGAAGGCCATCATAAAAGGCGAACATAACGTCCCTATCACTCTTGTTAGGAATCTCTAATAGCAACTTTGAGAATTTCTGTACATTGTCACTAATGGACGCCATATGTTCAAACCACCTCAATCAGCCCCAAGCATCCCTTTTAGCATTATTGGGGTAAAATTAGGCTTACAAATCTGCCTTAAATTCCTTCTACATTCTAATTTCCTCAACTCCTGCTTGGCTTCATCAACCCATCTTCTCCACCAAAGGGTAGCTACATCATCAAGGAACATAAGAGCTAACCTTAACCTTGATGCATTATCTAGGACATTGACCATACCAAATTATTGCTCCAGGCTCTAAAGGAAATTGTCCATCTCTCAAGCATTTCAATAGCCATAGAAAGTATTCGGCTTAGGCACATCTATCTATGCCATAGTCTCCATAAGGTTTAGTCCATAGTTGGTCTCAAAGCATTGTTGGACCTAAGCCCTTAGATCCTCTAACTCCTTCTTCAAAAACTTCACCATCTCTTTGACAGTAGCATCCCTTCTTTGTAGATCACTTGCAACTTGGTTCAAGGTTATCAACATCTCACTTAAGAGCCCTTTCTCTAAGCCTCCCTCAATATCCTGAACACGATCTAGCACATCGACTCTAGCTAGCTCCACATTAGCTACCCTTACTTTAATTGAGGCTTTATTCCTTTAGAATCTTCCCTTTGATGGTAAACTCTTGATCCGTCATTGGAATTAAAGGACTTCCAATATACTCTAAGGGGACATCAGATGCACCAGTTCTTACCATCTCTTCCACAACTTTGCTCTAATACTAATACGAGGCAAGCGCACCTATCAATTTTAATATAGTCGGATATGAGTCCGAGTCGATCCCTCAGAGATTTTGAGTACTGATATTAGCTTTAGCTTTATTATCTAACCGGAAAATTATGATGAGTTGAATGAATTAAAAATACTGAAATTAACAACTAAACTACTTATGAGACTTAATTACACAAATTAGAAAGCAATAAAACTACAAACGACTTCAAGTATGCAATAATGTATTTAGGAATTATTTCCCCTAGTGTTTAACATGTAACCTTTTTAAAATGTATTCAATTTAATTTCTATAATTCTTGACCGGAGGGATTCACAATTAAAGCTAATATCTTTCTCAAGCATATTAATCCTAATTCTAAATTATTTACCGGAATCTCTTCACTTAGTAATATAACTTAGAATTGCATTAATGTTTAATGAATTCCCATGCAAACAATCAACTTTCCGGAAGAAACATGTATCTTATCTCTAAGTATACATGTAATTCTCTCCTATTATGCTAAGATCTAATTACACATGCAATTTCTCAATCAACATGCATAATATCATATATTGATACTCTAGAATTATCAATCCATATCTAAACGATATAATTGAATCAAGAAAAGATAGAAACTTTCTTGAAATTATAATTCAATCCAAGGGTTACATGAAACCTTAGGTTCCTTAATCCTAAATACTTGAATTCTAAGCTATCATAACGAAACTAAAAACGAGATTCATCAAAAACATGAAATAAAGCATGAAAACTCCTTTTGATTTGATGAACAATCTCTAATCTTGAAATCGATGTTGTTCTTGCTT
>JAMXBB010000003.1:34648435-34699328 GCA_024138015.1 Lumnitzera littorea
ATAATTGAATCAAGAAAAGATAGAAACTTTCTTGAAATTATAATTCAATCCAAGGGTTACATGAAACCCTAGGTTCCATAATCCTAAATACTTGAATTCTAAGCTATCATAATGAAACTAAAAACGAGATTCATCAAAAACATGAAATAAAGCATGAAAACTCCTTTTGATTTGATGAACAATCTCTAATCTTGAAATCGATGTTGTTCTTGCTTCTTGATTGATGTTCTCCTCAAGTCTCTTCTCGTCTCTTGTCTCCCCGTTTCTGTAATGTCTCTCTTCTTTTGAATCCTAAGATCCCCTTATATATGTGTATTACACGGATTTTATTTTCGTCACCAGACATGGCCTGAGACACGGCCGTGTCTCCAAGTCGTGTAACTTTCTGCACTAAGGCAAAATTTCTACACAACTTCAAAACTTCATAACTTCTTCGTTGGAACTCGGAATTGAGTGAAACTTGATTCGTTTTCTTCATTTTCGAGCCTAGAACGCGTTTAAACCCTAAAATCAACATTTTACTCAATTAAGTATCATTTTCTTTAAAGAAAACCAAAAATGTAAGGGAAATGTCATAAAATTACCATATAAAATATGTTTAAAATCAGAGTTATCAAATACCAAATGTCATGTATAGAGTATTTACTAGTTCTCACGTATGACATTTAGACTAACACTCCCTCAAGAGGCTAAGTCAGCCTTGCGCACCAGAACATATAAGAATACACTTACTTAAAGAGAAGGTAGAAATATTTAAGTACAAATAAGATTTGTATTTCTAGATAATTTACAAATGAGGGGGTTATTCTCTTATATACAAGAGGCCTCCATCAATGGACAACTAAGATTCAATCGATCATACGGCTATTATATAATCTTCCTTACCATACAATACCTATCCCTACTTAGCAAGGTTCAATATATTTGGTCACTTCTAGAACATTCCCTAGAATGGATTGGGCCTTGATCATGGACTTTACATACAAGAGACCTCTTTACATAATGTACAAAAGTGAAAAAATGGGCTTAGAGAAATAGCCCATGACATTATGCAACTCCTTATGTTTATGTGGAGAATAGCATGTTAAAGTACATAGACCCCCTATATAACCTAATTTTACAAGAATCTACCTTCCTTTACATACAAATATGTTTGTACAAAAAGAAAAATAACTCTATGGTAGATGTACAATTTAGTAGTAGTTTTTTATGATCAATTGATAAATATACCAGTATCAAATTATGGAACCAATGGCATGTTGTTTGAAAATTTACCCTAAAATTTTAATACATAAAGTTTACGAAATCTACAAGGTATTCTATATCCTGTAAAATTCGTGAGGTATAAATTCAAGTATAGTTCCTACATGTTACAAGATGGGTCTTGACTCAAGAACTTGAAAACTATACTTATAAGGTATGTATAAGGAGGTTCTCATACCCTTACCCCCTCTATATTCACTTCTAATTTGTGTGCACTAGTCTTTCATGAAGTGTAAAAGTATTCTCTTTTTCTTTTTTTTTTAAATTAAATTTCCTTATGATGTATGCTTAACTAGTGATTTTAGGAAGCTAGATGCTCATCGCTTTTTCACAAAATTCATTTGTACTATGTAAACATAAAACCATATCAATGTACCATACATGTAAATTTCTATAAATTTGAGAATAAATCTGAATGAATGAAATCAAATGGAAATGAACTATGAATTTTATTTGATGGGGGAAACATTTGCATTTTGGAAAATTCTAAGTCCCACCCACCCATTTTTATTTGATTAGTCTTATTCATCATGTAAAGGCTTATTTCTTCTTTGCTAAAAATTTTTTGTTATGCAAAGAACCCATTCAACATGAGAAAAGTTTTTATCTCACTATAGGGATTTAATTTCATTAGAGTGAGACACTTTTCATCATAAGAATGGTTTTAACCTTTTAACCGTGGCAAAACTCAAATCTCAAATCCTTGTAGCTAAAGACTTAAGAGTTCAATTTTTTAGTAAGATATTTTTTCTTGCTGCAACACAAGTAATCATTTCAAATATTTTTCATTGATCAATTTAAGTAATTTTATGGATCAAACTGTGTAATTTATACGGTCTTATTATCCATTGCTTCGTCCAGGATTGGTAATGAATGGTTGTGATTAGACTGGATAGACCCCATACCCCTTACATTTCTTTTAATTTCTGAATTAGGGAATATGCATTTCTAAGAAACGAATCAAATATGCTTTGCTCGAAACACAAAACACACACACACGCACACGCATTGTACTTATCTAGGATCCTTATACACGCTTAATGTCACTTACTAGAATAGAATGTGTGGATTATAGGAGCTAGACCTACAAGGTATCTATTTTACTAGAGCTCCATGTCCTTTATTTTCCAATTATGAGTTTATTATTTTACGAGTGCTAGCTAGGAAATTCAAACGCCTTAAATTAAAGTGAAGTGGTCCACGCGTGCCACTATAACTTGTATTGTGTGAGTTGGGCTTAGAGCGTGCTGGGATACTTACCACTCACGTGTCATGGCCTAATGAGGTTTATATAAACCCCACGAGAAAGCATGCATTTGTGTGGAAAACTAAATCAGACTAAACCACAAACATAAGTAGAAAATAGAGAGAGAGAGAGAGAGAGAGAGAGAGAGAGAGAGAGAGAGAGAGAGAGTGTAAGGATCACTCAAATACCAGGTTTCTACTTGATACCTTTTTCTTTTCCCTTCCTGTGTAACCTATGTAAGTTTAAGGAAAGGCAAAGGAGAGAGATTGTGTTCTGGTTTGATTGCTTTAGTTGTGTTGCACGCAAACAGAGCAGTAAAACAGACACAAGGAGAGTAAGTATCTGGAGTACTAAACAGATCAAATGGAAATACAAAATGAAATGAAACAGTCTAGGTTCAGGAGAATCTGTGTCTTCTGTGGAAGTAGTCAAGGCAAGAAAAGTAGCTACCAGGATGCTGCTGTTGAACTTGGCAAAGAACTGGTAATAATTCATTCATTTCTCTTTATTTCTCGTTCGTTCTTTCGCTAAATTTTGTAGCATAGAAAAAAACATCATTAGCCCAACCCGTCCCATAAAGAAGAACAGTATTCATATCGATTGATCTTCCGGTTATACCATTAATAACATTATTTGTTGTGTCTTTCTTCCACGACATGGGATCGTGTTTTCGGGTCATATACCGCATTTCACTTTGTCCGCGAGCCGTTATCATTTTCATGTAAATATGCATTTAATGTTGTTCGACTCATAACTGTGCCAGCATTGCCTATGCCTACGCGTTATGTATAGTTTAGGCAATGTGGTAGTGGAAGTTCTATGTAAAACGTGTCGAATTCAGTTTTTACTATTCTTTTTCCCCAAGTGTCTTCATATCATCGCCGCTTTCTACTTCGTAGCTTATGAAACTTTTCTTTGTGCGCATAAACTACTTCCCTATATGGCTACATGCATTGTATTGGCATATGTTCATTACGTAGTGAATTAATGCTAATAGAGAGGCTACATGTATTGGATTAATAGGCAAGTACGTCAAAAGTCTACTCTTTCTCTTTATAGACTATAGAAAAACGCGTAAGACACTTCCTTGAAAATGAAAGAAAAGACAAGGGAGTATTTCTTCTCATTCGTTTCATAAGGCGTATATAATTTACGCGGGCAAGTGCCGGGAAGAGATAAAAAGTATTTAGTGTACGCTCTCTCCCAAGAATTTTATAAGAAGAGAAAAAAAATTTCTTTATCCCACTTTTCAATCTAAATCTAAATGTTTTAATAACTTTGTTAACTATGCATATTTTAAGTTAAGAGATTACCAAATGAAACTTTCTATCTTTTAGTGTAGTAACTTTATTTTTCTGTGTAATTAATGATTTGAAAATGGGAGCACGTCCATGATTAACAAACGGATTTTCCAATCAAGATCTTCTAATCCAATTAGTGTGAATATGATTCTTTTATATAGAGAGAGAATATATTCGAATCAGTGTCTGGACGGTTCTATAAACATATTTGATCTTATAAATGTGATGATTGAAGGTTTCAAGGAACATTGACCTTGTGTATGGAGGAGGGAGTATAGGTCTAATGGGTCTAGTCTCACAAGCTGTTCATGATGGTGGTCGGCATGTCATTGGGTAAGCACCTGACTTTTTTCTTCTTCTGTGTTTTTTTTTTTTTCCTTAATTTTTACGATTGACTAAAACTTATGATGCACAAGCCGACATACTGATTAAGAAGCAAAACTCAGTGAATTAATTGGTTATGTTGTTTTTATTGCTGGCTTTGCACTCTATTATAACTAATTTTTGTCATGTTACTGTCTCTACTCTCTCTCTCTCTCTCCCCCCCTCTCCCCAGGGTTATTCCCAAGACGCTCATGCCTCGAGAGGTATGTCTGCTGTGACCAGAGAAAAGTCCTTCAACTTTTTTCTAATCTAATGAAAACGGAACAGTATCATTTAATCTTATCTTTGTGTTGTTTTTATAAGTCGGTCACCGTCAAACCAAATGCAAATAGTAAAAAAGAAAACGTTATTAACCATCTTTTTCATGTATTTGTGGCCCAAAGAGATTATATCAAATATTCCTATTTCGATCATGTTTGAATGGTAAAATAGTATGAAAAATAATTACGGGTAAATTGCTACACATCCTAAACTATAGATTAGGTGCTATAAACCATATAAAACTCCAATATATAACTTTATCACCCATGACTTTTAAACGTGTGTATTAATACATTGCTATTTATGGTTTTCTAAATGGCCATTTTTATATTTTAATAACAATTTGAAAAAATTCTCTATATAATCATACTTTAGGAATTTAAAGCTAATTGATAATTTAGCAAACATATTTACAAGTATCTCCTTATTTCTTGATGCCACTAGATACTCATAATAGGCTAGAAAACATACACAAAGTGAGATCTTTCTTGCTTTTAATTTTTTAATGTACATCTCAAAAAATGTTCATTAACGAGATCCAAATAGTAAATTTATCCGATAAATCCCAATTTTGCCGGGCAATGCACGATATATTTAGTCGTTTGGAATATACCAATAATCAATTGATTCCATTCCATATTACATAATGACATTTCGAACACATGCATTAACTTTTTGAAGGCCATTGGCTTCTTTTGCCTTTAACCCAACCAAGAAGCATGGGAACATCAGATTCTCACAATTTGCTTTGTCCATTACTCCTAAACTCTTGGATTAACCCAATTAAATTATGGCCGAGTGACTTTCCCGGATAATATATGTGCCCTGTCAGAAAATTCTTCCCTCCTAAAACTGATTATACAATTTCCGATGACACGGGAGCATGTAAAAATAATTTTCTTTTAGTCGTTAACGAATATCAACGGAATACTCATTAATGTTTTTAATAATATAATATTTGAAGATAATTATTTATTGGGACAAAGAACAAAGAAAGCAATTACTATTTGATGGATGGTGTGTGAATGTGTGATGTCCATCATCCAGAAATCCTTAGTTCTAGTGGCTAGGGGGCATCAGTAGACAACTTTAAACATGTGTTGACCGTTGCGGGGCATTCTGTGTTTTTATCTGTATCTTTTCCTTTATTAAATCTTTTTCGTCATCCAAAAGAAATTACAATTCAGTAAAAGGCTGCAACAATTTCTCTACAATGTTCCTGTGTCTTTCCTACTTGACTTTTTGTGAATTAGGAATTGTTTCAATTTTCTGGCCCATCATTTTTAGTCATAAAGACTGATGGAAAAATTGAAGCTTTTTGGGTTCAAGAACACTGCTCCTGCAACACTCATCATTGCTTCACCGCACATCACTCCAAAAGCACTTCCCCTTTCCCTCTCTGCCTAACAAGTAACTCATGAAGGACATTATCAAATGCCCGTAAGAAAATAAAAAGAAAATGAAAATTTGCATCATCTTTATACATTTTTTTTAAAAACCCCTTAGCTAGTAACTCGAAACACGTGACTTTTTATATATTTTGAGAGAAGCCTTTTAAAATTTGTAATTTTTCTTTTTTTTTTTCGGTAACACTTTATGAATGTGGGTTTTGGCAGTTAACTGGGGAAACAGTAGGGGAAGTGAAGGCTGTAGCAGATATGCATCAAAGGAAGGCAGAGATGGCTAAGCATTCAGATGCTTTTATTGCCTTGCCAGGTTAGTGTAAGATGAATCAATAATATGTATTGAAAGAAACAGGTGTCCCTCTCATATCTTTTCCCATTTGGACCATTTCTTAATGACCTAAACCAGACCCCATTTTTAACTTATTATTCTTGACATCATTTGGGCTGCGATTGAGTAATGTAGGAGTACGCTATACATCATTTTATTTTTCTTTTCAGTGGCTTCTTTTTCTCAGCAAATTCAAATCTAGGAGATAAAACCATAAATCAAACCGGCAGTCCGAGTCAAAGCAGTACAATGACTATAATTACAACTTTATTTAATGCCCGGGTACTTACTAGAATTTTCTGATCAGAAATATATATCATGGATTTATGGGTTCTTCCTAACAGTAACAGCCTCCTAATGTCACTCTTCAAAAATTTCCTTTCATTTTCGACAATGCAATAATAAGGCACACAAAAGTGAACATATACACGTGGAAGCCAACTAACATGAGAAATGTGATCGAAATTTAAAAAATACGTGGGATGCACATCTTCTTCTTTTTTTTTTTTTCTTTTTTTTTTTTCCAACTTATCCGTTAACAGAGGTCTTGGAGTAGGAAAAAAATATATAGATTAGTACCAGTATGCAAGTGTATAGATGAGCCTTAATTAAAAGGAAAATCTTTATGTTTTTTAAATATTAATTACACATTTTATGCACGAAAAAATGAATGCTTCAATTATTTAATATTTTAACTAGTATATGCAGGATGATTTTCTTTACTCAATATACATCGTCATTCTTATCTTATTCTAAAGTAATATTTTATCAGACGGTGAGGAAACAGATATTATTGTTTTTTAGTTTCTAAATATTGAATAATTGGAATGAACTACTAAATAGAATATTTTTTAATTCCCCGCAGATATATTTAACAAAAAAAAAAAACTTATATAGGGGGTGGGGGACAAAGAGGACAAAAGATGAACAATGAATACCACTGTCCTTGTTTTCTCAAGTCTATATGGTACTATAAACAGTCCCATGAAAGCAACAGCTTCTTGATACCAATATCCATGATCATGAATTTTTCTGGGACTCCTATGTAAAATGTGTAGGCAACTCCCAAGGGACATGATTAGGGGGGAGTCCTACTTCAAACCCTAGTCAATGACCCATCAACATCTTCACTGAAAATTAGAGTCTATAAGGGAAGGAGGATCTGTTGTTGAAGATAACCTTTTCATTTATTCTTTGCCTTTTAAGTTGTGCAATGGGCTGTGTTCTTACTGTACCCATAATTTCTCCACCACATTTGGAGAAAAGGACACAAATTCACCCTTTCACCTAATTGCTGTTGCCAACTTTCATCTGTACATAACCAGGAATCATGCTATCCTTCTCTGTACAAACGTTATAACCACCTTGAGATTTTAAAAATCACGACAGATAATAGGGTAAGACATTCGCTCAAGTATTCATGGGAAAATTTTATGTATTTTCGGTTAACAAAGATCTAACCACAAATTTGTTTGACACATGACAGTTTATATCAACACTTAATAGCCAATATATATATCATCCGCGGTATAGTTTGTCGCTTGGTCTATAAAAATTCCATATTTCCTGTCATCGTGGACTTCCATTCTAAATAATGTAAAACATGAAGATTCTCGTCGGAAGACATTTTACCTAACTAGTGAAGTCTATTCTATTGCTAAACTGCTAGGAGAGAGAAGAAGCTCAAAAAAAGATTCCAGGAACTTTGCAAGAAATGAGAAACATTTCACTTTTCAGCTAACTAGAGAGTACAAGGAAAACTAAAAAATACTTCTCGTTTTATCTTGAACATGACATAGCACTGCAAGAAACTACAGACACTATTAGTGTATTTTAAGGTTACTTTTCTTTTCTTTCCCCTCGAAATTAATAATACTTAAATCATTGGAAAATCAGGAGGTTATGGTACTCTAGAAGAACTGCTTGAAGTCATAACATGGGCTCAGCTCGGCATCCACGATAAACCGGTATTAAACATCTCGACAATTTTCCACTAATTACATATTGTCCTAAATCTTCGTTAAATGAAAAAAAATTACTATTATTTTTTTTCTTCTTTTATTTTGCCTATCCTCAGGTGGGGTTGCTAAATGTGGATGGATACTACAACTCATTGTTATCGTTCATTGACAAAGCCGTAGAAGAGGGGTTCATTAGTCCAAGTGCCAGGAAAATCATACTATCTGCTCCAACTGCACGGGAATTAGTGAAGAAACTAGAGGTAAAATAGTGTCTTCTTTAAGATTTTCAAATTGAAATCCTGCATAGAAGTGCCACGGCACATCAATTAACAGGTCTAAAACGAAAAGATTATCTCCGTTCAGAACTGATTACACACTTCAAAAATTAAAACATATACATACGGAAATATGTAAAAGTTTCTTTAATAAATGCCCTGCATCATTAACATTTTGCTTTCAAATTCTTGAACTAAAGTAAATATATTTTTAATGAAAACCTCCTTAAGAAACTAGTTCTAAAAAGACTAGTAGTCTAGTTCTGAGTGCAATAGCCATTAATTGTCCTGCCACTACAGTAATCATGAGACGGTCTGCTGCTTCTCCTACACCTATGCTTTCCATGCACACTATCTATTCCATGGCCTCTTTCAATGTCAAAGTGGTCCATTTTGGCTCTTGCCCCTTAGAGCAGACCACATGTTGAGCAACATTTTCATGCAAGGAAAAAAAAAAAAAAGGTTTTGCAAATTGGGTTTTCTTTTAAGTCTTGCTCTGGAATCTCGCAGGAGTATGTCCCATGTCCTGAGAGTGTTGCTTCAAGACTGAACTGGGAGATAGAGCAGATTGACTACTCTCAAGAATATAATATCTCTAGATAAAATTGAAAATGAAGTTTCACAGTCCTAAAGTTACAAAGAAGTTCGACATTTGGAAGTTGAAGCAGCTAATTTGGATTTTTTTTTTCTTTTTTTTTCCTCTTTTTTCTTCTTTTATGCTTCCCGGACTTGGGAATTTCTTTTTATCCTTTTTCTCTTGTAAATCTTTGCATTTGACAATCATATCAAATGTGAAACGTCCATATTTCCCGATTGTACTGGAGATATGTTTTTGCCTAATTTGTATGTATTAGAGGGTTATGAAAATCTTCTCTTTGTAACTATTGACTCATCCTAATTTATCATAGTTCAATCCCACGTAAGATTTACGTAACATGCTTCTTTTTCTTCTTCTTTTTTATTCCCCAAAGGACCACAACTCTCACTTAATAGGATGGACCTGAAAATTGTTTGTTTGAAAGACATTACATAACATACTGCAGAAGTCTAAAATCCCAAGTCACAAATAACGAAGAACTACCATGATGGGAGATTGGAATCCTAGACATGCCCTTGAAAAAGGTTTTAAAAGCCCGATAAACAAAATTTTAACATATGTAAATGCTACAATTATCTAGGGTTGTTTTGTTAATAAAATGGTGCAAACATCAATTTTTTATTTCCCTATCACCAAGCATTACTAAAGGCAAATCGCTGTAATGAATCTTTTCTCCACATACTTGACCTGCGTCACAAAAAAATATGAAATGTATTCGTAATCCGTGTTCTCCAAATAATATAACTTAAAATTCATACCATTTGTACAATATTTTTTATGTGAGAAAGTTGTTTTAAAGAAATTACACACAAGGCTTATGACTTCCGGTGCTCTTTTGACATCAAAAGATTATATGAGAAGTTTTGTATAGTTGAAAATAGATATGAACTTTAATGTTACTATGGTAGGCTTAGGCTACTTGGTTGATTTGAGTATCGGAAGTCAAAACCCAAGGCCAAATGCATATACATCAAAATGATGGGTTAAGGTATGAGCAAAATTACTTTAAGTTGTAGTAACTGTTAAGTGGTAAACCAATGGTTTTCTATCACTTAATATTAGGAAGGAGAATGTGAAATGAGTAATTTTTAGTATTAAAATTTAGGAAGGAGGAGGAATTGAGGAAGAAGGAGCTCTACTAAAGCAGTTTATGGATATTTTTCAAATTTAATGAACAATCATTTTCTTGGTTTTTTTTTTCTTTACCAGTAAAAGAGCAAATTTTATTGAAAATCAAACAAACTCAAACTAATTACAACCATAATTGCTAGCACTTTAAAAAGAAAACAAGACAAATCACTAAAAAGGAGCTTTCGGAGTGAGAATAGAGGGTTTGAACACCAATCAAATGGATACATTCTCCTCCTAATATTAAAAGCTACACAGTCAACAGCTTGATTAGCCAATCTTTTAACAAAACAACAATCTTAATTTATATTTGCTATGTTGCTCAGAGATCTCTTAGCTTAAGTGAAATATGGTAGAGATGCCCAATGCAATAAAAGACTATTTCTAGCCAAAGCTTAGAATAAGGATAAGTAGCTCGTGACAAAAATAGCAAACTTGTTGTGCTTTTGGGCTAAGGTAATAGTAAGGATAAAGGCTTAATGTTCAAAAGCCTCTAGGCTTGAAGATGTGACCATAGTAGCTCCTCCATCAATTAAATACCTAACCCAATCACCAATGACTACACCTACCTTTGCTTCTTTGCATAGTCTTATCCATGAACCATCAAAGGAAACAAACATGAATTGGTCAAAGCCCATCAATTTTAAGTCTCCAAAGTATAGAGTATTGTTTTGAACCAAATTACTATTTGAAAATAGGATAATAACTTCCACAAAAAGGTGACATATAGCTCCATCTAGAGATCTCCAAAAGGAGTTTTCTTCCATAGAGCAACTACCCTCCTTTGTAAATGCAACCTTCTTTTGCCCTTTACCCTGCATCAAAACCCTACCTTTCACATTAGCTTTTGACATAACCAGTCGACTTTCTTGATTCGCACTAACACTACTCCCTCTAGCCATCTACAAATCTCTTCTAATGTTACCTAGTCTATGGCTATTTATACTACAATTATAATTGTCAAAATTGTGATTCTATATATAAGATTTTATGCATTTGTGATTTTAAAAAGCTCTTCAAGGTGAACTCAGATATAAAATCGTTTTCTTATAAAAACTTAAGTTTTTAACATGATTTTATATGTCAAAATTGATAGAAACTTACGTTTTTAGTTGAGTTTATAAATTCTTTATATATGAGTTAAATGGACCAAAAATAAATAAAAAAATATATAGCGAGGCTTTTATTAGCCCATTGACTATTAGGGTATTAAATCATATTCCAAATTTTTTTTTTCACTTTCTCTCTCTCTTAGTCCCTTGTTCAATATTCATAGCATTCACTTAGATTTTAACTATAAACATCCTATTTTTTTTCGCCCTTTTATTTTTAAGATCTTTTCTTTTAGGCTAGGTTTATAGAAAAAATACAAAAAAAAATTGAAAAATAAAAAGTAACACAAGTGTCAGAGTCATGTCAATTGGTTGTTTAGAGTCGAATTAAACAATAATTGAAAATATACATGCGATTTAAAAAAATTTTGTGTCTTTAAAAATTGAGTTTCATTAGAAAAATATTTTTGAGAAGAGTCTAATAAAATTTTGAATTCATATCTATGGGCTTTTCTTCAATTTGAAAATTGAATTTCAAATATTTTTAACTAGACTAATTAAAATAATATTAGGGATTTATTAAATTTAAAAATAGTGTTAAAAATATTTAGCATGTGTATTTTAACTAAACTCAATAAAAGACCTTTAAATCAAATTGGGTTGCATCAATAAATGAAGAAAAGTTAGGCTGAGTCGATAAGGCATGTGTATGAATTAGAATAGGTCAAGGGTTCAAATCCCTTAGGCATTATAGGAGATTATTGTTGTTGTTGTTTGCTTCATCCTACAGTCACGTGCATGGCATATGACTAAGCTCTTCATGATCAAGAAGATAGATGGGAAAGGGAAGGAAAGCTTAATAGAATCCACTGTTACGATAGATTTTATCAAATCTTTTAAATTTGTTTTGGAGATTTAGTTGAAATCTTATTAAATCATTTATAAAACAACTAAATCTAACAAGGATTATTGTTAATATTCATTGATAAAAGATTTGATAAAAATCTAGATTAGAGCTTTATCGATGGGTATCAACATGATTTGAATCTAACTAAAGAGATTCAATTATTAGTTTATAAAATTGGAACTAATATATTTATCGGAAGGATGGGGAAAAAAAAGAAAAGAAAAGAAAAACAACAATGTACAATCTCTTAGCTCAATCCTCAATCGCCCTAATCCAACACACAACACCATGCAACCTATGCCCCAATACATTCATTGTAACGCCCTATAGGGGAGCTTAATAGTTTTTCCTAAAATCTTCATATCACATATGCACCCATAATATAAAGAATGCTTTACAAGTCAGAAATTGCAAAACTCTAACTATTAGGTTTCTAAAGGTGTTTATTGATTTTACTTACATTTACTTATTTATGTAAGCAACTAGAGTAACCCAACAATCTATAGTCTACCAAGATCGTAGAGTTAGAATCACCTACCAAATAATAAGAAAGGGTATCTCATCTCAACAATTGTAATAATACTAAATACCTTAAAAGTTTAATTCAACTATACCATTTTCTTGCTTAAACTTATATTAAACTTTCTCAGCTCGATGGAGCACTTTGCACTCAAATCCTAGCCCAGTCTCAACTTTGTAAGATTTGCAAAAGAAATTAATGGGGGGCAAGCTATATCTAACTTAGTGAGTAACTTTCCTACCTTACTATCAGATAATAACAAGTAAGTTATTTATCAAACATATGAATACATGTATAAGCATATAGAATACATGTATAAGCATATATATAGTATGCTTATATATGGTTTTAATGCAAACAATATATATAGTCAACCGGTAATTGTATACAGTATGGTTTTAACGCCCACCATAGCCCGGGTTGGGAAGTATTTAGGTACGTCAAACCTAAGTATCCATGTCCAATACAAAATCTCTTAACCTTTTAATAATAGACACAGCTTGACCGCAACCAAAAGGCAACACTCCTTGCAGCCGAGTAGTTCTTAAAGGTCAAGACAAGAACATGTTGTACAAAATATGTTGTACGATAAACACTCACAATACATAATATCGATATGGATCCATCTAAGCATGATCCCCCACTCTATGGTATGGTACTAATGCCCTTTAACTCATGTTATAAGATGTAATGCATGTCCAGTTTAATTAAAAGCTAACTATTTATTAATTTTGGATTCATAAGGTGGTTAAGTAAGTATATTCTAAACACTCCAATGCCTTACATTTTAATGCAGCAAACAAGGGTATCTGAAATATCTTAAGATATTTTGTAAGCATAGTTCAACCAAAACAAGCACACACAAGTTCCCATGTACTGTAACATGCATTAAGTTCAATTATCATATATAATTAAATAGTACACCAAATACAAGTACAAAACAAAGTAAAATAGGGAGTGGTATACTCACTCATCTTTGAAGTCAAGTATTTTAAGTAGTCCTTAATAGTCTTGAACTTAGTATCCCAATTCATCTGAGTAAGATAATTAAAGTAAGTAAGACTTATCTTAAATGCAATTTATTTACTAGCCTCATTATAATTTCCCAATTTTCACTTATTTTGTATTTTAGTCATAACTTTCTAGTTTTAAGTTAGAATTTTGTTCTTATAGTTGATTTTCATTGTTTTCAAGTGCTCTCTCATTTGGTAAGGTTATTTTTTGGATTTTGGGTTAGCAAGGTTTTGATTTGGGCCTTACAACTTTGTGGGCCCAAATGGTGAGTTTGGTCACTTTAGAGCATAGGTCTAGTTTTGGGATTTGAGCTTAGCTTTTGATCTTGAGCCTTGCACTTAATATTTTAGGCTTCCTTTTAAGTATTTTAAGTAGAGTTTTTCTGCCCAACACTTTAAATTTCTATCTTAGGCCTTAGTGTTGCTCTCATAGGCCTAAATGGGTTATTTTTACTAGTTTAAGGCCTTAGCTTGCTAAGGGGCTTATGGGGGGATGGCTTTAATGAGCATTTGGACATAATGGGGTTTTTATATTTTATTCTAAATTCTTTTAAGGGCTTTTAAGCTTATCTTTCATTTTAGGGCCTTAATGTTTAGTGGGCCTTTTAAATATGTTCCTTTGAGTCTTTTTAAGTTAAGTTTAGATCTAGTCATATATTATTTAAGCTTATATTTTGGTTTTCTTAAGGCTCTTTAAGCTCATTTTGCAATTTAGGGCCTTAAGCCTAATTATATTTGCCTTTTTGGACTTAAGCTCATCATTGACCCTAAATTTAGTCTACTTTTCATAAAGTTATAGATTTGGTCATGAGTGATTAAGTGGGCTTAAGGCTCAGTTTGTAAGCCTTTTAGTTAAATTTAGCCTTAGTTCATGTCTTAGAGCTCATATTTTGTCTTAATTCTAATCCAATGGGCCTAATAATTTACTAAAATGATTAAATAACCTATTTTATCATGAGTTTTAGATCTAATACTAATGGTTCATTGGGTCTTAAGTGAGTTTTTCTAAACTTATTGTCCATTTTAGGCCTAACAACTCACTACAAACCTTATTTAGCCTCTTATCTTATAAGATTAAGTCCTAAATCCTAATTATCTTTAATTAATCATGTAATTAACCCATTAATAAACATTTCATAGCAAGTTGTTCAACATGTTTTAGGTGGTTTAAGATGATTTCCTATGGCTTTCTACACATCATATACTTAACTTGTTAGAACATGTATTAAACTATCACTAAAATGTACCTAAAACCATTTCCTATCAAATTAAACATGAGAAATAAAAAATATAGTAGGGATATACATACATATGTTTTGGCCCTAGCATGGAAATGGAGATATGATGATGATTCTTCTACTTTTCTTCAATTTATCATCTTACTACAATTTATGTGCTTCTAAAGTTATATGTAACATGTTTACTACACTACAAATCTAAGAAAATGTACATATATGGGCATGTAAAAATGGTAAACAAATGTGGCATTTTAATAATTTTTTTCCCCTTAGTTATTAAGCCTAGGAGCCACGTTCATAAACTTAAACTAGAAGGAAAGTTGAAAAGATGCAAATTTACCTTTGGTAAAACATGTTTATCGGCAAGAAAAGGGGATAAAAGCGGATTCAAATGCAAGTGGTTTTATGTCATTTGGAGGTAGTGGTGGAGAGTTATAGCTTAGGGCATTTGGGTGCATAGCCAAGCCCAAGAAGACTACTCTTGTTTCCTTCCTTTTTGTTTTTCCTTTGTTTTTAAATTGTATGTTTAGAAAGTATTTTTAGGTTTTATTCTAAGGAAGAAGATGAAGTAAAATGTAGATGGATAGGTAAAAAAGGGGTTGATTATGAGTAGGTGTGGTGGGGAACAAATCCCTTCCACTCTCGGTTGTATGATACAAGCACAAATGGGGACCAATTTGCTTTTTATGATTTTTTCCAATTGAGGCAATGGTTTGTCTACTAAAGGTGAGTGATTCCTTATTTTCCTAACTAATTATCTTGTTTTATATAGTTAATTGTGATTATCTTTAGCTAATTATGATGCATGAATGCATGTAGATGATTCGAATGCAATTTAAGTTTACGACTCTAATTATTAGTATAAATGACCATAGTTAGACATAGTTTAGGGTTTTTTATATTTAATTAAGCTAATCAAGCTCATTAGATCATTTTATATAATTATACGGCTTCTAAGGATTGGGTTAATCGATTATGATTTCAAAAGGCAAATTGAGGCTATTCCAGCAATTTAGTGAATTATTAGTAATTATTTAATAATATGGCTATATAATTAGAGTTTATTAATTAAATTAGGGCTTTTGACACTAAATTATAGTTTCTAATTCATTTTAAGGTTTTATGACAATTTGAAGGTTTTGAAAGTACGCTTATGATTTTAGTGTTACTTTTAGAGAAAATGTATCATTTGACATAAATTGGTAATCCCATTAATTTACTAGCTTAATTGACTTAATTTGTTTGATCATTATCATTTGTAAATATCTCCTACCATTCGTTATCAAGTTTATGCTATTTATGTAATTTAAGTAAACTGTTTCAATTTTAGGTTTTCATTGTGTTTAAAGTTTAATCTAAGGTTTTACGACTCTAGAGTTTGGGGTTTAAAGTTTTTATTCAATTCAAAATTTTAATTAATGATCATGCGTACTTAGGTTTAAAATCTTTGTACGCTATTAAGGTTCATAGAACTTTATCTTTAAGTTTTTTTTTTTTTCTAATTCGTTTTTAAGGTTTCGATTTAAAATTTTCTTGGTTTTAATTTTTTCGATCTAATTGAGTCTAGGAAATACCATTAGTTCTTCAAATTTGATTCTAAGTCTAAAATGTAAAATTTGTAGGGTTTACATTCATTGTCATCTTCAACCATCCAAACACTGCACTATAGTGACCATCACATGCAGTAGCAACCAACACAACAACCCCTACTCTCATCTACTGCTACTCAACCCAAATTACCCAACCACTCTAACCTACAATCGCTAGTGCTCCACACTTGTATGACCTTACGCTCAACTCTACTATGGATGTAACTCAACACCTAAACTGTAACCACCATCAATAGCAATAGCCACCAAACCCCATTGACCCCCATATACGCAACTGACCTATCCTCTTGTTGCGACTAAAACCTATACGATAGCATAACTCTAACACCTTAGCTTCCAAACCTAGTTGCCCATAACTACTATTGTACCCCTATCGCTATGACCAAAAAAACCCCAATTACATCAGCTACCCTTCAAAACACCAACAAAACAACACCTTCGTTCAAAACCAACTACACCAACATCTTTTACATACGTAATAACCTTAAGATACGCCACCACTCAATTTCCAAAATCCCCAAAATGGCTTCCAAAAGACAAGATTTTTTCCCAATCAAAGTTTCATGAATAAAAATGTCATGAAACTTTGATTTCCTGCTCAAAACAATCGTTGGAGTTACCTATGAGTAATAGATCCAAGTGTTGTATTTAGTTTCAAACTAGGATTCGACCGCAACTCGAACTAGAGCTCCAAACTCGACTGACCTAACTCGCATGTCTAATTCCTCCTCCTCTAGTATGATCCATGTTGGTTAGAGTTTAGGTGGGGGTTTTGTTTATTTTTTGTATTCATTTATTCTTTCTTTTATTGTTTTATTTTAATAGCTTCTAATTTATGGTTTATTTTCATTAATTACCTTTATTAACTTAAACTTATTTTCATGTAGGTATATAGTAGTAGTTTTTTAATTATTGCTAATAGCTTATTATTTTTTTCCTAGCATATGCATAATAGGAACTAATTTAAATTTCTCATGCAAGTCCTCATATTGTTTTCATGCAATAATATTTTATGTAGTTTCCATTCATCACTAAAAATCCCATTTCTTTCATGTTGCAAATTAATTTTGATGTTTCAAAATTTCATCTTTTTAAAATTGCATGTTTAAAAAAATTTGCATATTTTTGCATTTTTAGCAAATTAGGCATTTAGGGTTTTCTTGAAAAGTAAAAATAAGAATTCTATTGCTTAGTTTTTTTTCTAAAAGAAAATCTTCATTTGGGACTTTTCAAAAATTAGGTTTTTAGAGTTTTTTTTTAATTGGAAATAAAAATTAAGTTTTTAGGAATTTTTCTTAATAAAAATAAAACAATTAATAAACATAAATCTGCCACCCCATCCTCCCCACTTCATTAAAAAGAATCAACTTGCTAAAGTTTTTCTAAAATTGAGAACTATTATAGGTTTGATTTTAATTAGCGAGTACGTAAACACCTCTAGGACAATCGTAAAATTTATAAAATATTTAGTTTAGTTTTTTTTTAGGGAAAATTTGCAATAATTAAATATTCATTTTTATGCATTTTCCTATTTTTACATGTTTTCATGTTTTTTAGAAAAATTATGAAAATAAAGGCCCATTATTTAGTTTTTAATTTTTATTTTTATATGATGACTTTTGTCTTAATAGAATAACTTTCGAACTTAGTTATCTAGTTAAAATTTTTTAAAAATGTTTTTTTTTTAGAAAATTAGTAGACTAATGACCTAATTAGGGTTTTTCTATGCAAAAGCCTTAATCTTACTTTTTACCAATTTTACTAGTTGGCAACTTTAATTGGTTTTTTTTTTTAAGTATTTTTCAAAATGTTTTTTTTAAAGAAAAAGGCTTTTCATTAATTTAATGTTAAGTATTTTATATTAAGTGAGCTTGGATTAGTATAAAATAAATTAAAGAAAATCAAAATAGGGCTCTATACCAACTCTAATAGAAAATTTTATATTTAGGTTTATATCGTTAATAACTTAAGATGAGTTAAAATATTCAGTTCTCTTAAAATCATCACTTTTCTTAAACAAAATAATGAAAAAAAGGAAAATAGTTTCGACTCTATTTATACTTCTTTCGTGGATGTTAAACTATTGATTAAGAATTTCTTATGGAAACTGAACTTAATTGCTTTATTATTTTTTATTTCCATAATGTATTTAAAGTTTTTTATAATTACTATAAGCATATTTATAGTTTTCTAAAAGCTATTTTACAAAGGTTGTAGAAATTTACATTTTTGCGTTCTAATTTTATAGACCCTCTAGTGATTCTAGGTGGAATTGTAAGTTTAACAACCTTAGCAGCAACTCCTCCTTTCTTCTAACCACATTTCACATCCTAGTACAATAGCCATTACGTTTAGGTTTTGTGTGTTAAAACACAAGTCATATCTCTCCTTTCGAATCTCCCATGCAACTTCTATTAATTTTACTTCAAGATCTCGAGTTTCTTCACTCCCCCCCTTTGCTTCCTTCTATACACTCACTCTACCAAATTGTAACTAAAGTGACTCACACTATGTCTACATGAACTCCTGTGGTCGCAAACCAAACATATTCTATCAATATGCAACAAATAAGAGCATGTTCAATGGTCTCCACTTCATGGAAGAAAGGGCATAAAGGATCCATCTTTACTTTTTGTCCAAACAAGTTCTCTATAGTAGGTAATATTTTGGATAAGACATGCAACAAAAAATGACAAATCTTAGATAAGGGGTTTATATTCCACAATTTCTTCCATATTGATCTTTGAATATTATAAGATGATGATGATGATGCTCGCTACTAATTTACCTCTATTTTTGCAATTTGAAGTTGAAAATAAGCCAACTTGATAGAGTAGGTACTAACATGCTGCCAAATAAGGATATTAGAACTATTTAAAGCATATAAAGGTATAATTCTTATTTGCCTCACTTCTTCCCCAAAGGGTAAGTGGCTACCTACTATAATTTCCACTCCTTCCCACTTAGTCTATCAAATCGCATACCTTCAAAATCAAGTCAATTTCAATCCCATGTTCTAACTTGTAATTGTGCACATTAGGAATCTACCTATCCCTTCCTACCAACACTTTAAGGCCATCATTTACTTGCTAAAAAGCTCCCTCAAAAAATATCTTCTTTCCTTCAAACAAACTACTCCAAAACTAAGACATCTTACCACCTTTACCCGCAAATCTAAATTCTTGCATTAGAAATTATCGACCATTCATAAAGCGAACCATAAGGCTTTAAGATTTTATTGATCTCTCCATGTTAATATGGTTAAATAAATGCAAGTCCTTGAAACTCATCCCACCAATCACCTTAGGTTCCGTAAGTCGCTCTTAACTCATATAATGAATCCTGCTTTCACCTTACTTTTGGCCCCACTAGAAATTAGTAAGGATAAAATTAACCTGTTTGCACCACTTTATAGGATATTTAGATAGATCCATCAAATATATGGATATAGCACATTATACTACCTCAATTAAATCCTCATACCCTGCTTTGCTAAGTAAGCATTGGATCCAACCTTTAAGTTTCCTACATATCTTATCCTTAATGAACTCGAGAGCTTCACACTTCGATTTTCCCTATATAGTAGATAACCTTAGGTAGCATTTAGGATCCTCAAAGCAAGGTACATGTAGAATTCTTCACATATTCTTTTTGCACCTGAAATGAGTATTCTTGATGTAGAACACATTAGATTTACTAAAATTCATTTCTTGTGTTGTAGCTTCATAGTATTTAAGTAGTAAGTTCCTCAATTTGGTAATATTATCAACATAAGCTTCCATAAAAAATAGTGAATCTTCTACATAGAAATAATGTTTTAGAATAGGGTAGCTAGCATTAACTTGAATCCCTTTTATTTCCCCTAAATTTTTGTATCTAGTGATACCCTTAGATAACACATCTGCCATTAAGATAAAGTGGTAAGGAGACAATAGATCACCCTATTTAATTCCTCTACTATGACAAATGTCACCTACTAATTTCCCATTAACCATGAGAGTAAAAGTTACACTAGACACACACTCCATGATCTAATCAAGCCATCTACTAGCAAAACCCATCCTCAACATTATAGCTTTAAAAAAATCCCATTGCACTCTATTGTACACTTTGCGTACATCCAATTTAATCATACAAAAGCCTTTCTTTCCCTTCTTGTATTTTGAAAAATAGAATAGTTTATGTACAATTACTATATTATCTTGAATCATATGTCTCGATGCAAAGATGCATTGATTCTTAGTAGCGATTCCATCAAGAAGGGGTTTTAACCTATTAACTAAGATTTTAGACCCAATTTTATAGAAATTATTACATAAACTAATTGGTTTAAATTAAGTGACACTTGACAAATTTTGTACCACTGGGATTAAGGTTAATTCAATGTGATTAAGAGGAGTAGGAAGCTTACTTGTGGCAAAAAAGTAGTCTAAACTGCTAAAATCACAAATAGCCTAATTGTGTTCTAATAGGTTTGATGAAATGCTCCCAAAAAGTTATTTAGACCCAATGCTTTAACTATTTCTAGCTAAAAAACTGTTGCCTTCACTTCCTCCATACTAATTGGAGCATAAAGAGCATCATTATCTTCTATGGAAATAATTGGCTCTATCCATTCTAAATAGGTACCCTAAATCCTGACCCCATTAAACTTGAAAATCTCCTAAAAATGTTGTACAAACAACCATCCAATTGCTCTTTTAGTTCAACTACATTGTTATTAGCATCCTCAATTTGATTGTATTCCTTTATCTTCTTCTAACTATAGTGTGGTGGAAGTAAGAAGCATTCTTATTTCCATACATTAGCCAATCAATGCTAGATCACTGATGTTGATAGACTTCTTCTCTTCCCCATAACTCATCAATTTTAGCATGTATTTTCTCCTCTTCCTCCAAATTTTTGGTAATATGTGCTTGAAATTCAACCAATTTAACTTTAAGTTTTTCAATCAACACTCAATTATTAGGAAGAGTACTCTTAATCCAACTTAAAAGCTTCTTGCTGCATTTAGTTAACTTGCTCATGACTCCCTCGAAATGAGAGTACCCACTAATTTCCTCCTAAACTTCCTTAATTATATCTCCATATTACTTTGATGCCTTCCATAAGTTCTCAAATTAGAATTTTATTTTTTCTTTCCTATTAAGTTTGAAAAGTTTGAATTAATGACAAGATGCCCATGATTTGATCTTAAGATAGGCTTATGAATAACTTAGAGTTTTGGGAAATTCATCTAACCACTCAATAGATCCAAAGAATTTAGCAATCCTCTCTTTCACAAATACATCATTGTATCTCTTGTTTGTCCCTATGAATTGTTGGCCTATGTGTAAACTCTGCAATTAGCTACTTGGGGTTCGGTTTATAGAATTTAGAGCGATCGAGCAAATTGTCTAATCGAACTCAAATTTTATAATAAAGCTAAGAATAATAGTAAAAGTAATCCCTTGAGTTTGGATTTAGGAAAATAAGTAATAAAATGATTAATTAATATAATATTGAATTTTATATAAATTGTCTGTTATTTACTAAAAACATTTAAAATGAATTCTAATAATTAACAAATTGATAGAAATAAATTATATGCACACTAAAAATCATAAAATAAATTAAATAATATTTAGGAGTATTTATTTGTACTATATATGTATTTACATGAATGTAAAAATATGCAAAATTACTTAAAATATCATAAATATGTTAAAATAACACTAAATAATTAAAGGAAAATCATAAATAATTACGAAAAAATCAAGAAAATTATGGAACTGTCTAGAATTGAGGCATGGCAAGCTAGAATTAAAGAAACAAAAGCAACCAACAAAAATGATGCAATTAGAATGTTAAGAATGTAAAAAGATAAGGCAATTGTCACCTTAAATTAATGAGAAAAAACTCCTAAGAAGCTCTATAAATACCCAAAATTGTACAAAAGCTCATTTGGTCTATTTAGAGTTTAGAAAAATTTGAGAGAACTACAACAAGAGAGGATTAGGGTTTTTCTCAAAAATTACAAAAAAATCTATGCAATTAGGGCTTTAGAAGGAAACCTAAACCCAACGACCACTTAAAATTAAACAGCCACCACCACATTACCCCACCACTACAACTTAAGGCTACCAACACACTTGTAGCCACTACTAGTGGCTAGAAGCTAATCAATTGGGTAAGTCACATTCCAATCTAATTTTGTGTAATTTTGTAAAAATATTAAATATACTTAGAAAATTATAAAATTTGTTAATCTATGATCCTTTAGTATGAACATTTAGGGAAAAACTATATTTTGATGAGTTTATGTATGGAAATATATTGTTCTTAAGAAACCACATAAAATTGAATATATTTTAAATTAGAAATAAATGACCTTAGGAGTATAGTTTTAAACTTAAAATTTTTGTATAGACTATTTACATGATGTATAACAATGCTATGAAGCCTTTTTTTCATAATTGAATATTCGAAATTTTTAGATGATTTTTAGGCCTTAAAATAATGCGTAAAATAAGTAATTTTAGGTTAATTAGGTAATTAAATAGATAATTACTAATTTAATGCGTAATTATATGTTTTATGATGTTGAAATCTAATATAATATGATATTTATGGTATTCAAGGTGTTAGATGTAATTATTAGAATATTATATAGTATAAATGTAGTAAGTAAAAATGGATATTTTGAGATGTTAGTTGATATTGGGAGATGATATTTGAAGTGATAAGAATATTATGTGTATATTATGTATATATTAGGTGATAATGTATAATATGTAAGTATAAAAAGTTAATGAGAAAGAAAATATTATGTTAAAATTGATGTTATAATAATAATAGAAATATGTAATAAATCTAGTAGGAAACTTAAATTAGGATAATTATATGAAAAATGTGAAATTTCCTCGTATAGAAAGTAAATTCAATAATTAAATTAGGATTAGGGTGTACCATATGGACCAAAACGTTAGTTAGGGACAAAAAACGATATTTAGAATGCCCAAAAATAATGTGATTAATTTTACATTAAGAATCAAAATGAATTCATAGGATTTACATATAAAATCCCTAATAAAAAACTAAGTTAAAAACCTAATATAGAAACCGACTTCAAAATTGAATCACAGTTCAACCTAAATTAGGAATAACTTAAGCAACTTGAAAACCTAAATAATTAAGTATACTAAAATCCTAAACTAAGGATTACAATAAGCGTTATATTATAAAATTAATATATGGTAGTTATGTGAAAATTGAAATAACGTTTATATTATAAGGAATTATAGGCGATGGCCTATGCGAGTTGCACCTCAAATGAGTAAGCGAAGAGTGCAAGTAAGTTAGGATTAATATATTACTGTATTTTAAAGTACTAATTTATAGTACTGAGAGGCTTGAAATTATATTTGATTGTGCTTGTTAAATAATTGACTATGCGTATGTGCTTGTTTCTGAGTTGATGATGTGAATTTAGAATTACTACTCTAGCTAGTATTTGTGTAAATTGTTTGAAATGATTCAACACCTTATATTGGATCTAATTAACTATATGACTTGAAATTCTAAATTAGACATGCATAGCAACGCATCAGGGGAAACTTAGGGTTATCAGGCTAAATACCAACCCCTTCAAAAGGGATAACGCTAGATAGCATAATTAATCCATTTTTTATCCTTAATTGAGCTAAGTAACAAGTAAGGAGGTCATAGTAAGGATAAAGGCAATGGTTCAAAAGTAGTTGGAGGAAAAGCAGTGTCTCCATTACACATGCCTACATTTAGTTGTGAGCTGTTGTATTAAATGGAAACTCCTCAATCCAAATTAGAACCGATGTAATTTTTCTAATCTCACGATAGGCCAAATAACGTCCTGTGATGATATTTTCTTAAACATGCATTGCATTTAACTGATTTGATTAATAATTGTATATACTCAATTTTTGCCCCTTTTTTATTTTTTCAATAAGATAAAGGGTCTTAAATTAGGAAAAAGAAAAAAATAAAAAAATAAGAAAAAAAACCCAAAAAATAATAAATTTAGAAAAAATAAAAATATATAAAATTTAGAAAAATACAAAAAAAAATAGAAGATTTAGAAAAAAATAAATATTTTAAATAGTTTAGTAGAATATAATTTTTAAAATAAAGAAAGGGTAATTGGGTTTAAGCTTAGATTTGAATCTAGTTTAAGTTTTGCACATATAAATAAGGAAAAACCAATAACCCAGTTGGATAAGCACTTGCACTTGATATGGCATATGACTTAGAAATCTTAGGTTTAATCCATAAAAGATGCAAAATACATCTTTTATTTTCTTTTCTCACTTCATCGCTCTATCATTACCACATCACAGGTTATGCATCACTACATCATAGGCTACATCATCGCTACGTCATTTACCAACTCACTTCTAAGTGTGGTAGGTACATTCCTGCGCACGTTTGACATACTCCTATACGTGCAGCTTTATATTTGACATCACATATTATCAAGGTTTGGCCAACCCAAACATGGAAGAAAATTATTTAATATTTTACATCCTTAACTCAAACATGATATTTATAAATAGGGGTCTGTTCTTCATTTTCAAGATACAACAAAGCTTCAAAACACTTTAGAAAGACAAAAGTTGAAGCTTCCTATCAACAGTATGGTTCCTCTCTCTCTTTAAGATAGCATCCTTTATGGTGTTTTTCGACGAAAACCATCACTACCATTGGATTCCTCATACCTATGAACCCTAGATTCAACACTCCAACTTTGATTTTCCAAGTCAATCCAAGCCCACTAGAGCCAACCTAATCTGACGAGAGCCAACCTAAACCAACCAAGCCGACTTGAGTCGAACTAAGTTGACCCAAGCCTACCTAAGCCCACTCGAGCCGATCCTAAGCCAACCTAAGTCGATTTGAGCTAACCTCGAGCCAACTCGGTCTGCTACCTTTTCTTTTTAATTTTATTATATTTAATTATTTATTTATTTATAAATGTAATAACATAGGAGAAAAAGAAAAAAGAAAAAAAGGGAAAAGAAAAAAAAGAAAAAAAGAAAGGAAGAAATAAAAAAAAAAAGAGAAGAAAAAAAGAAAGCCCATTTTTATTTTTTTGAAGAAATAAAATAAGTAAGTAATAAATGAATAAATAAATCACTTAGAAAAAAATTATTATTTTTTTTAATAGACAAACCCTTTTCAAAGTTAGGATCCTACTTAAAATTTCCAAAAATGAATTGGCTAATATTTTTAAAACAAACTATGAAAGTCTGATCTCGAATAGCAAATACGTAGGCACCCGTATACATAGGGCGACTTAAAATATGGAATTTTTTTTTCTTTTTCCATCTTCTGTAAATAATGGATTGCTTTACTTTGTTTTTTTTTTTTTTTTGGAATTAAAATGGAGATAGATTTCATTATAAGGGTATATTGAAAGGTAAATTTAAATTCGGAAAGATTAAAAATAATACTCATTTAAGGTTTAAAAAATTAGCCTTTGAATCTAAATCTTAGGTTTTCAAAAATCGTTTTAACAAAATTGGTTTTATTGAAAGATCAATAGCTAAGTTATAATCAATCTACCCAATTGTTATAACTTAACTCTTTTTCTCAACTCTAATTGAGTGGTAACTCTTAACAATTTTCAAATTAAAAAACCAATTTTCTTTAAACCCTAGTCGAAGGTTAGTATTAAACAAATAGAGTTTAATATTGATTGGTTTAAAGAAGATTAATTATAAAAACTGGAAGGGAAAAACCAAGCTCAATAGCTTGGCGACTCTACTGGAGACATTAAGAAGGCTAACTACTTAAAATACTTTTAGAAATTAAGATTACCTTCTAAGATACCCATGGCATTTATTTATTTGTTATTAATTTATATACACTATGCTTTGATTGCCATATTTATACAACATGCATTATGATATAGGTAGGCCATTTGTTGCATAAAAAATGCAAGGTAGATGTAGTCAGACCCAAACCATCATAGGACCCTAGGAGGGGGGCCATTGTATAGGCTCTGAGTGTAGTGGTGTAACCACTATTCAGGGTTGATTAAGCCACCCCACTTAAACTCATTGTAACCAATGAAAGTATTTTCTAAAAACAAGTGAGGTCACAAAGCTTAAAGACCTTTTAGAACCTACCTTAATTGTATATACTCCCCTTCAAACTTGAGTTAATACATTACTCTTAAGAATTGCAACCCTACTAATTGTTCAAGAGTTTTAATGTAATCAAGTTTTTGAAAATAACAGTAGGGTTACAACTTAAGGAATAATGTATTAACCCAAAGGATCATAACATCTACATATTTCTATGTACTTTCTTTTGTTGCATTGATGATTGATTTTTGTTCATAAATGGTGTAGACTTAGAATGGTAAGTAACCAAAAAGAGAATAATCAAAGAGTCAATAGGTTTCCAGATGCCTTAGGAATCCATGAGCAGCTACTATAAGTTAAGGTTACCTACTAGATGCATGAGGCCTCTAGCTAAGCCTGGTTAGCTTAGGTCGAAAAAAGCGAAAGGACCATATATTAGGCTTTAGAGATGTTGGACAAGATTAAAGCCCAACTGTGAGAGTAAGATTGGAAGCTTTAAATATGGTTAAAAGACTTTGAATAAAATTTTAAGTTTCATTCAGAATAATTGTTAGACTCTCATTCTTTTGTTTTCTATACTTTAATCTTCTAAAATAATAAATTTTTTCTTTAGTTTATCATTTTTCATTCTTTAGCATTCCTTTCCTTATACTAGTCCTTCAATAGGAATCACCTAACCATTCATTCTCTTTCATTCAGGGAAATGTAAATAGATCTCACAAATTCTAAATAAGTCTTATCTTTATATTCTACCTTGTTTTTTAGTCCTTTTCTCTCTCTTGAAAAGAAGAGTATTCTTTCAAAACAAAGTTAAGAAGTTGCTAACAAATGAGGATTCTTATCAAGAGTAATGGCTAACAGCGGAAATAACAACAAACTTGATGACACCAACCTTATAGAAGCAAGGTTCAGTTAATTGGAGCAAATGGTAGAAAAAATCACATATCAATTGAGTTTCATTACTAATAGTATTGCTTTACTTAGAGCCACATCAAATGAAGAGTACTCTAGGGCCTTCTGTAGAAAGAATATTAAGGTCTTACCCTTAGAAGTAGAAGAGAACTATCTAAAGGCTAATCCAACTTTTGAGTCCTTTAAATCAGAAGGGGTCTATCCAAAAGTTAACTCAACTTTTGAGCCTAACACATATTCATTCCTAATCAATAAAAAGATAATTAACTTTAGGGGCCAACTAGGACAATTTACCAAACAAATCATTGAGAAAATGAGGGTGTTTGGAGGCTATGATGGATTTGAGTAGGTTGGGATCACTAACCTTTCTGCATTTGATGTTAAGGTTTACCCAGAAAAATTTAAAATACTAGAGTTTGAAAAGTACGATGGGATCGAATGCCTAAAGCTACATACTAGATTATACGTCCACAAAATGGGCTGATATATTCAAAATAATCAACTCATGGTACAAACTTTCCAAGATAGTTTGATACGGTCTGCATTAACCTAATATACCCAGCTTGATCTTAACCAAATCAATACTTAAGAGAAATTGTCTTAGGCATTTCATGAGTACTACAAGTTTTACATTAAGATAGCTCCTTCGATTTGTGACTTGCATACAATGAGAAAAAAGAAAAATGAGTCATTTAAGGAATATGCCCAAAGATGGAAGGGTACGATAGCTAGAATCATTCCTCATCTCTCTAAAAAAGAATTAATATCTATCTTTATTAACTCATTGGAGGAACCATGTTATGAGCACTTATTGGGTAATACAATGGCCAGTTTTGTGGGCATTATACTTGCTAAGAGCCAAATTGAAGAAGCCATAAGGACAAGGAAGCTAATTGGAAAAAGACTAGCACCACTAGATTTGGGGGCATATATAAATATTACGACATCAAGACCTACACTAAGCAAAAAAAGGCTAAAAAATGCCCAAAAGAAAGTTCACTCAAATCCTTACCTCATTTTCTTGAGTCTTTGACCAACTAAAAATGAGGGCTTATTGCAGTAGAAAGCCTTAATGCCAGGATACAAACTAAGGAAATATGACCCAAATGCACGATGTGAATATCATATGGGTTAGCAATAGAATTCTACTGACAAATGCTGGGAATTGAAAACAAAGTTCAAGACCTAATTGATGTAGGGGTAATCTAATTAGACTCAATTCAAGGATAGGGTCAAAATTCACGATGTTTGAGAAAGATAAGTGATTCAAATAGAGTGTTTTGTTTGTATTTCTCCTATTTCAAGATATCTTATTAGTTAAAAGGTTTAGAATGAAGAAAGGTAAAACAAATCCCAAACACCAACCTTGAGACACATTGAGAGTTGAGTGGTATCATTGTGAGACTATTGGACTCATTCCTTGAAGGAAGTCCATCTTGCATTTAATACCTAAGTAAAAATGAAGTTAAGCAATTTTTTCAATATCCTAAACACAAAGTCTTTTGTTAGCTTTGTTGGACCTTCTATTAGGGTATATTCAAAGATTAAACCCTATTAAGAACTACCCCTGCAATGAGGAAAAAAGGAGGTTAGGAGCATCTATTAGAAGAAAAAGTTAAAACTAATTTGTGCTTACTTTAATTGCATCAAGTCAAAAGTAATTGTTATTATTGATAACTAATTTCCTCTAAGATGAAGAAAGGCATCCATTATAAATACTAAAACCACATACGCTTTGAGTTACAAGCCAAAAGAAAGAATAATTATTTTGTCTTAAATGAAAAAGAGAAGAAGAAAGAAAATTAAAAAAAAAAAAAAAGAGAAGCAAGAAAAAAGAGGAAAAAATGAGTAAGTGTGAAATGAAAATTGAAAAGTGTACTTTACACAAATAAAGTGATTAAGTCTAGAGCCCTAAAACCTAAAACAACAAGAGGTACGGAAACCCATTCTTAAATTAAGACCTACGTTTCAAAAACAAAAAAAAAAAAAAGGCCTTAAAAGCACAATCAAAGCAATTGAGCTTGAAAGAAGTCAAGGAAAATAACAAAGTTTTCCTCCCAAAAATTATGATCCCCAATGAAATTGCAACTAACACATGGCCGATAGCCCACCCACAATTCCATCCTTCCTTAAAGGCCCTTTCTAATTAAAAGAGATAGCTTATCCTTAGTAAAAGTTACATTTGAAACTAGGGCAAGCATAATTTTAGTTTTACATATAAGGTTCTTGACTTGTAAACCCAAGTTAAAGAGCAATTCTTTCATAAAAAGCCATTTTAGTAATATCCATTTTGAAACTGAAGACCAAAAGTTTTTATTACATTACGGTCCAAAAAAGACCTAACAACTTAATTAAAAGGATATTACTTACAAGGTAGACCGTAATTTTTGGAATCAAAGTCAAAAGAGAGGAGTTTAAGCTAAGAGTGTGAGAAAGTCCTTTTAGATTAAACCTAACTTTAATGAGATATCCTTTGATAAGAAGAAATTTGAAGAAGTCATGGAAAGTTATTTGCCCCTAAAGGAAAGAAAAGGTTCTCTTAGACTAAGGCAGCCTCGAAGATCAAGTTGTTATGTCGCTGAAAAGCTTACACACTAATGGGAGAATCTAAACCTATTGGTAAGTCGAAAAATTGAAATAAAGTTGTTTCCCTATCATTTTAATCCTTTGGACAAGAATCCTAATTTCTTTTGAAAGTCATCTTCTCTAGAGTCAAGCCTAGCAGTAAGGTTTTATCATTATCTCAACAACAATTGTTCTCAAACAAGTTCACTTCTTATCATCCAAAGTTTAGGGGTCTACTCCCGCATAAAAATTGCTCTCAAGTTGGCCTTAGAGGCCAAAATCATTCTCTTTGACATGATCACTCTCATAGTTGTGTCACCCACTACTCTTTCTTTCTAGGGATTTTATCCCTAGTGTCTACTCTATCTTTCACAATTGCTAATCAAGAAATCTATCTTTTTCAAGAATTTTTATATAAACTCCTTTTGCTTTGGTCCCCATGGATCATTTGCTCTTTAGAGCACTATCCATGTAGTAAAAACGTTAGATTGCATACTTTCGGAGCGTTATCTTGACCTTAAAACCCTTAGATTGCATGCTCTAGAAATGCTATCATGACCTTGAAACCCTTGGATCGCATGCTCTCAGAGCACCATCTTGACCATGAAACTGTTGTATCATATGCTTTCAAAGTGCTATCTTAACCTTAAAATCATTAGATCACATGCTCTTGAAGCTCTATCTTAACCTAAGCTAAAACCCCTAGATCATATGCTCTTAGAGCACTATCCTAAAACTCTCAGATCGCATGCTCTTGGAGTGCCATCTTAAACTTGAAACCATCAAATCACATGCTCTCAAAGCATTATCTTGATCTAAGTCAAAACTTTGGATCACATGCTCTTAGAGTGTTATCCCAAGCTTGAAACCCTTGGATCGCATGCTTTTAAGGCATTATCCCAAGCTTGAAACCCTTGGAGTGTATGCTCTTGGAGCGCTATCCTGACCTTGAAATCATCGGATTATATGCTCTTAGAGCGCTATCTTGACCTAAGCTAAAACCCCTAGATCGCATGCTCTCATAGCACTATCTTAAGCCAAACTCTCAGATCACATGCTTTCAAAGTGCTATCCCGATTTCTTGTCACTTTTTATAAACTTGCCTAGGTTAGTAAGCTTAGAAGATCATAACCAAGTTTTCTAAATTGATTCTAGCTTAAGGTTACTAGTCCCCGAGAGACGCTCTTACCTAGATTAGTAAGCTTAGAAGGGCATGACTAGGCTTTATTTCTTTTTTTCAGCCCTTAGAGTACCTCCTCTCTCTTTAACCTTTTCACCAAATCCCCAGTAGATCAAGTCTAGGATAGCACGCAATTTGTTGCACTTCTTAAGTCAAAGTTATCCTAGGGTAAAAATAATGTCTCTTTTATCTTTATGGCAAAGTTTTATTTAAACTTTACTATAAAGAGGGATAACTATAAACACCTAATTTTTGCCTCCTTTTATTTTTTTAATAAGGTAAAGGGTTCTAAATTAGGGAAAATGCAAGAAAAATAAGAAAAAACAAAAAAAAAAAAGAAATTTAGAAAAATATAAAATTTAGAAAAATAAAAAAATAAAAGATTTAGAAAATAATAAATCTTTTAGATGGTTTAGTAGAATATAATTTTTAAAATAAAGAACGGGTCATTAGGTTTAGGCTTAGATTTAAATATAGCTTAGGTTGACTTAGTTTATATATGCAATTTATTACACATATGAGTAAGGAAAAACCAATAACCCAGCTGGATAAACACTTGGACTTGATATTGTATATAACTTGAAGGTCTTATGTTTAATTCTTTAAAGGTGCAAAATGCATCTTTTCTTTTCTTTTCTCGCTTCATCACCACGTTATGGGCCACATCATTTACTAACTCACTTTTAAGTACAGTAGGCACACTCCTACATACGTTAGACCCACCTCAATACACTCTTATAAATGTTGGATACGCTCCATCACACTCCTATATGTGCAGCTTTGTATTTGACATCACATATTATTAAGGTTCACTCAACCTAAACATGAAAGAAAATCATATTGCATTTAATATTTTCTATCCTTAACTCAACCATAATACCTATACATAAGGGTCTGCTCTTCATTTTCAAGACATAACAATGCTTCAAAACACTTTACGAAAACAAAAATCGAAGCTTCCTCTCTCCAATATGGTTCCTCTCTCTCTCTCTCTCTAGGATAGCATCCCCTATGATGTTTTTTGACGAAAACCACCACCACCACCAAATTCCTCACACCCAAGAACCCAAGATTTGACACTCTAAATCTAATTTTTTTTAGGCAATCCAAGCTTACCAAAGCTAACCAAAGCCAACCGAAGCCGATCTAAGCCAACTTAAGTTGACTAAGCCAAACTAAGCTGAATCAAGTCAACTTAAGCCGACCTGAACCAATCTAGGTCAATCTAAGCCAATCCATAGCCAACCTCAAGCTAACCCAATCTGTTGCCTTTTGTTTAAAAAAAATTATTATATTTAATCAATTATTTATTTATTTTTTTGTAAATGTAATAATAAATGAGAAAAAGGAAAAAGAAAAAAAAAAGAAAAAGAAGAAAAAAGGAAGAAAAAAGAAAGGTAGAAATTAAAAAAAAAAGAGAAGAAAAAAAGAAAGTCCATTTTTATTATTTTTAAGAAATAGAATAAGTAAGTAATAAATGAATAAATAAGACACTTTAAAAAATTAGTTTTTTTAATAAATGAAATAGATGAACCTTTTTCAAAATTAAGATTCTACTTAGAATTTCAAAAAATAAACATTGACTAGGACCCTTTAGAATAATTTCCTTAAATAAATTGAATCAGATAAATATGTAAGCTCAAACTTTTTTTCAAAAGTTAAAATAAACCAAATTGTTAATATTTTTGGAACGAACTATGAAAGTTTGATCCCGAATAGCGGGTATGTAGGTACTCATATGCATGGGGCGACTTAAAATATAGAATTCTTTTTTTCCTTTTCTATCTTTTGTAAATAATGGACTACTTTTTTTTTTTTTTTTTAGAATTCAAATGTAGATAAATTTCATTATAAGGGTATATTGAATGGTAAATTTAAATTTGGAAAGATTAAAAGTGATACTTGTTTAGGGTTTAAAAAATTAGGCCCCAAATTTTGATTTTGCTTTTCAAAAAATCGTTTTAACATAATCAATTTTATCGAAAAATCAGTAGCTAAATAGTAATTAATCCACCCAATTAGTTATTACTTAACTCTTTTTCTCAACTACAGTCGAGTGGTGACTCTAAACAATTTTCAAATGAAAAAATCGGTTTTCTTTAAACCCTAGTCAAGGGTCAGTATGAAATGGATAGGGTTTAATATTGATCAGTTTAAAAAAGACTAATTTATAAAAACTAAGAGGAAAACACCAAGCTTAATAATAACCCTATTTATGCTTGAGGTATAGTTTTAAGTCTCCATCCCAACTTACTAAGTTGTGGTTACTCACATCTCTATAAACGTTGTTGCAGGTGCTAGCAAGAAAGCGGCTTATATTTACCTTGAAGCTAGCAATTATTGGATCTTAGGAAGTGAGAATATAAATTGAAGACAGAATACACTCTTAAGTTTAGATTCATCTTTAAAGCTTTTACTATTAATTTACAAATTACTCACATAGATTATGTTAGGTTGCTAAATCTTGTAAATGTACTTAGATTATTTTAATTGAAGTATGTATTTTTCTTAAGTTAATAAGCAAATAACATATTTAATTTATAAATTGTTTACTTTAAAGTGAGTTAGTCGTGGAAGCCTTGTGTAAATTAGGTCTAAGATAGTGGCTGTATAGTCAATTTCTATTTTAGAATGATTTGTACGGTGGGACTATTACGACTCTACTGCTTCGAGACATGACAATTCTGAGTTAGTATCAAAGCGTTGTTCTAATGAACTCGTTTTGAAATAAACAATTAAAATAAGTAGATACTATAGGAGTAAATTAAGAGTGGAAAGAAATAAATGAGTAGTAAAGTATTGTAAATTATAGGATAAATAGTAACTATAACATTAAACTGAGATAAACATTAATCGAATTTAACTCTAATTATGGGATTGCATAGAGAATGGATGATTGCATAAAGTAATCCAAGTAAAATGGTGGAGTAATAGTTAGTTGAAGTGATTTAGGTATAATGAAGGAGAATCTCTAATTTAATACAGAGTTGAGATGTAAAGAACATTGTTAGAATTGGTTAGTTGGGATATGTTAATATTGTGGATGGGATTATTGAGAAGTTTGTTGATAGATTTGTGATGTTATTGATGAGATGTGATATAGCGATGAGATATATATATGATAACAGAGATTTATTCGAGCTTTCAATATAATAGAGATACTGTGAACCATTGAATAAAGATGGATGGAAAGTAAGGGATTACAACTTAAGTAATACTGATGAGATATTTTTAGAAGGGGTAGAAGAAAGAGACCTTATCTTATTAATACAACTCATAATTCAACTAGCATATTATATATCTTCAGATGATTACCCTCTAAGGATTATTGATTGGTTTCCATATTCCTAGATTCGTCGGAGTAGATTATATACAGAATGAGAATACGACATATGAGATAGTAATTGATAATAGTATTGGGGAATTTGATAGTGATAAGGTATATGGAATGATCGTTATTTCTGATTTTCTTATGGAAGTATAAAGTACCAAATCAATAAATGGAAATGATACTGAAATAATTAGAAGACAAATGTGGTGGAATTTTTTTTTAATGAATGGTTGTTATCGGCTATTTGAATTATGGATATAGTATAATAACTGATCATGTTTTCTTGAAAGTTAGAATTGATCCATTGTTAGTTATTCATATATGTGGATATCCTAATAATCTCTTAATGGATCTAGTTGTGCTCTTGACAGATGTGAATTCTTTAGATATGTACATATGCTATAATATATTATACACTAGTGATTAAGGGTGTAAAAGGATCAAACGTGATTGGGTGACTAATATTGAAAGTTCTTAGCATATGTAAGAATGGTGGTGGAAATTGTAATACGAGATTACAATTAGGTTATAAATCCTTTAGTCCTTAACGAATAATGAATTGAAAGTTTATATTTCAGAGATTGTAAACAAGTGCAAGTAAAGTAAAATAAGTATGAAGAGGTTAGTAGGATCTTCATGTTGTGTTAAGGCAAAAGGAAGTATATCATTATATGGTCCTTATATTTGATTATAGGATATGGATAGTTATTAAATGGTATATGAGAAATGAAGTAACATTGTCAGATAAAATATGATCAAATATGTACCCAGGTGCCCTAAAATAGGGGCAGGATGAGTAACAAATGGCGGTAGAAATGAAAATTAAAGAAAAAGTTTAGAGAGGATTAGGACTTTTAATCAAAACTTTCTTAGCTATTCTAAGATCAATTTAGAAAGACATAACCCCCTACGAAGTGAATTTCATAAGATGGTTATCTATTGGTAAACTTATTATGATAAGATGATAAGGAATGCTGATAAAAGATAATTACTTAAGGATCCAAGCTTAAAGAAATCAAAAGATAAGTAATGAATTCAGTGAAGTACTCCTATTTGATCTTAGTTGAATGATAATAAATCTTAACAAAAGGATTAGTTGTTAAGAACAATTATTGCAAGATATATGTATATGCAAATGAATGAAATGCAAATACAATAATCATATTGAAGTGTTTATTCCCTGTAGGTTATAAACTAGGGGACAGAAAGGGAATTAAGGTAATTGGGATTATCATTTCCTATAAGTTTAGAATTTATATTAGAGAAATGATATTAATCCAAAAAGCTATGGGATATGATTAGGGTAGAAGTTAGAAGAAAAGCTATTAATGGTAGATAATGAGAATTTGTTGATATTTACAAGTTAGAGATTAATGAAAGTACCAATAAGTACTGCATCTATTAGTAATATATGAATATTCAAATGTATCTTTGAAGATTAGTTTGTAGGTATTTGAACTTTATGGTTAAGTTAACTAAGAATCAAACATATAGCTAGAATTCTATATTGGATAATGTAAATGATACCTTAGGAGTTAAGGAGTGACCATGTTTTCTAAAATAATATCATATTGGAATGATATTAATTTAAGATCAATGCATAGACTGTATTAACAGAATTAAGAGAAATGTATGCATGCCAACTGTATATGAAAACACTCATTTTGATAACTATTAATAGTATTTTGATATACAAAGTATATATAGATGTATTATTGAAGTTAAGTGATCATAAGTAGCATGCCAAAATTAAAGAAACATGACTTTTGGAAGAGATAATACTTCTTTCATAAAACAAGTTATATTTGGAAAGGGAATTTCTATGGACGTTGAAAATGTTGAATTGGTAATAGAAGGAAAATCTATTGAAGTAACCCAATGTACAAGAAAGGTATAACGCAACAATACACTTCATATAAGCAATTGCAATAGGGAATCCAAGAGAGGAATGACAAATCTAAGATTATCAATTCATTATTGTTGAGTCTCAGGTCATGTTAACTCCATTAGTATATTCTATCGTGTTGCATCTTTTCTAGTAGTAAATTCTTGTCAATACTATCGTTCTTGCGGAATCTATCAATCAAAAGTCATATTCATTCTTATTGAATCGAATCGAGTCGAGTCAAATTTAGTTGAACCAAAATGTTAACCATCTCATTTGAATCCAAGATGGAGTAAAGCTAAGATTTGCCAAATTTACTTTTGTTGATCTTATACTAAGCTGTATGAAGAAAGAAATGAGAAGCCACAGTAATTGCATAGTCATTATGAGTAAAAGATTATGGATGAGTGGAAAGGTGATAACCTGAAGTGAACTTAGAACCAGTGATGATCACAAGTAAAACCTAGAAATCAATAAAACAAGGAACAAATGGAGGATAAATTGATAAGAGAATTTATAAGGTTATAGAGCTAAGTCATTAGATGGTAGAATACTATTAAAGAGCTGTAGTAATGAAATAAGATATGAATAATATCAAAGTATATAATGCAAAAGAAGAAATGGATTGAGAAATTAAAAGAAAAATGAAGAGGTTGAGCAAATGTTCAAATAGAGAAGTAGTGGAAACATAATCAGATGACTACTTAGAAGCTTCATGAGAAGATAGTTCAGTAAAATGAAAGAAGGATTTCAAAGTCATAAAGTAACCCACAAAAATATTGAATAATTAGGTTCAAAAGTTAAAGAAGTTGAGACATGGAATAGGTAAAGGTATAATGGGATGAAAATATAGACTTAGAAATTATAGTAGAACTTAATGTAGTGAAGATGAAGCATTACATGTGGTTCCTTTGATTTTTAGAATAATAAGAGACTAAGAGCTATCAATTTTAGTTAAGTGAGCAACACGTAGATATATAGTAGTTTCAAGGATGAAACTATTGTAAGGGGTTGGAAATGTAAGCTTCGCAATTCGCCAGTTGGATTCGGTTCATAAAATTTAAGGCGATCAAGCAAATTGTTTAATCCAACTCAAATTTTACAACAAAGTTAGGAATATTAGTAAAAATAATTTTGTGAGTTTGGATTAAGGAAAATAAGTAACAAAATGATTAATTAATATAATATTGAACTTTATGTAAATTGTCTGTTACTTATTAGAATAAAAAACACTTAAAAAGAATTTTGATAACTAGCAAATCAATAAAAATAAATTATATGCATGCTAAAAATCATAAAATAATTTAAATAATATTTAAGTGTATTTATTTGTACCATATATGTATTACATATAGGTAAAAATACGCGAAATTACTTAAAATATCCGAAATATGTTAAAATAATACTAAATAATCAAAGGAAATTCATAAATAATTAAGGAAAAATCAAGAAAATTATGGAAAAATATGGAATTATCCATAATTGAGGCGTAGCCAACTGGAATTGAAGAAATAAAAGCAACTAATAAAAATGATCCAATTAGAAAGTAAAATGGAAGAAGATAAGGCAATTGTCTCCTCAAATTAACGAAAAAAAAATCCTAAGTAGCTCTATAAATACTCAAAATTTTACAAAAGCTCATTTGATTTATTTAGAGTTTAGAAAAATTAGAGAGAACCACAACAAGAGAGGATTAGGATTTTTCTCAAAAATTACAAAAAATCTGTACAATTAGGGCATTAGAAGTAAACCTATACCTAACGACCATCTGGAAACGAACGGCCACCACTACATCACCCTAACCCTACCACCTAAGGCTATTGACACACTGGTAGCCATCATTGGTTGCTGGAAGTTGATTAGTCGAGTAAGTTAAGTTTCAACTCGATTTTGTGTAATTTTGTAAAAATATTAAATATACTTAGAAAATTATAAAATTTGTTATTCTAAGGTATTTTAGTATGAAGATTTAGGGAAAAATTTTAGTTTCATGAATTTATGTGTGGAAATATAATATCCTTATGAAATTGTATAAAACCGAACATATTTTAAATTAGAAATAAATAACCTTAAGAATATAGTTTTAAGCTTAAAATTTGTATGTAGACTATTTATATGATGTATAACAGAACTATGAAGCCCTTTTTTAGAATTGAATATTCAAAATTTTTAGATGGTTTTTAGGCCTTAAAATGATACATAAATGGGTAATTTTAGGCTAATTAGGTAATTAAATAAATAATTACTTATTTAGTACATAATAATGTGTTTTAGGATGTTGAAATTTGATGTAATATGATATTTATGGTATTTAGGGTATTAGATGTAATTATTAGGGTATTTATGTAGCATATATGCAATAGGTAAAAATAATATATTTTAAGTTAATTTTGTAATTTAAGGTAATTAAGTATAAATTCTTATTTGGGGTGAATTTAGATATTTTGAGATGTTAGTTGATGTTGGGAGATGATATTTAAAGTGATAAGAATATTAGATGTATATATTATATATATATATTAAGAGATAATGTATAATATGTATATATAAGAAATTGATGAGTAGGAAAATATTAGGTTAAAATTGATATTATAATAATAATAGAAATATGTAATAAATCTGGTAGGAAACTTAAATTGGGGTAATTATATGAAAAATGTGAAATTTCCTCACATTAAGAGTAAATTCGGTAATTAAATTAAAGTTAGAATGTATCATACAAGCTAAAACATTGGTTAGAGACCAAAAACGATATTTATGATACCCAAAAATAATGTGATTAATTTCACACTACAAATCGAAATGAATTCCTAAGATTTATATATAAAATCCCTAATTGAAAATTGTGTTAAAAGCCTAATGTAAAAATTGACTTCAAAACTGAATCAGAATTCAGCCTAAATTAGGAATAACTTAAGCAACTTAAAAACTTGAATGACTGAGATAACTAAAATCCTAAACTAAAGATAACAATAAGCATTAGAGGATGAAATCAATCTATGGTAGTTATGTGACAATTAAAACAACGTTTGTATTATAGGGGATTATGGGCGATGGCCTATATGAGTCGCTCCTCAAATGAGCAAGTGAAAAGTCTAGGTAAGTTAATATTAATACATTACTGTATTTCAAAGCACTAATTTATAGTACTAAGAGGCTTGAAATTATACTTAATTGTGCTTGTTAAATATTTGACTATGCACATGTACTTATTTTTGAGTTGATGATGTGAATCTAGAATTATTACTTTGGCTAGTATTTGTGTGAATTGTTTGAAATGATTAAACACCTTAAACTGAATCTAATTACCTATATGATACGAAATTCTAAATCGAACATGCATAGTAACTCATTAAGGGAAACTTAGGGTTCTCTGGCCAAAAAACGAACCCTTTGAAAGAGATAGCGCTAAATAGAATAATTGTTCCCTTCTTCATCCTTAGTCAAACTAAGTGACAAGTAAGAAGGTCGTAGCAAGGGTGAATGCAATAGTTCAAAAGTAGTAATAGGAGGAGCAGTGTCTCTATTGCACAAGCTTGAGTTTGGTCGTGAGTTGTTGCATTAAATGAAAAATCTTCAACCTAAATTAAAGTAGGCATAATTTCTCTAATCTCATGTGAGCTGAACAACGTCGTGCAATAGCACTTGGTTAAACATGCATTGTATCTAACTGATTTGATTGATAACCCTGTTTGTGTTTGAGGTACAGTTTTAAGTCTTCATCTTAACTTACCAAGCTATGGTTACTTACATCTCTATAGACGTTATTGTAGGTGCTAGATATGAAATAGCTTATATTTACCTTAAAGTTAACAACTACTGGATCTTAAGGAGTGAGGATATAAACTGAAGAATGAATGCATTCTTAAGTTTAGATTTATCTTTAAAGCTTTTAGTATTAATTTGCGAATTACTCACATAGATTATGTTAGGTTGCTAAATCTTGTAAATATACTCAGATTATTTTAATGTAAATATGTATTTTTCTTAAGTTCATTAGTAAATAACATGTTTAATTTATGAATTGTTTACTTCAAAACAAGTTAGTCATGGATGCCTTATGTAAATCGGGTCTAAAATAGTGGTTATATGATCAGTTTCTATCTTAGAATGGTTTACATAGCGAAACTATTACAACTCTGCCATTTCAAGGCATGACATTATGTAACCCAAATCATAGAGATTCAAATTCAACACCATGCCCCTCAAAGTAATCAGATGCTTTCTATCTCTTATTTGACCACCACACTTCTCTAAGTCATCCACAATTTCTTTAAAATCCCTTACACAAATCCATAGACCATCAACTAATTTAGAAATATTAATTAAAGATTTTGATATATTTTATTTTTTTCTAAAGTTACTTAGTACATGACAATAAGTGAAAAAGCCAATGAAAGAGCCATCTTCAAAACATACCTTAAAGTATATATACCAACAACACCTTCCAACTATTTCCATTTGCACATTTGTACTCCACTAAAGAGTAAGGCCCCTACTTGAACCATTTGGAGGCACATAAAAACTTCCAGCATACTGCATTCTATTTCTAATCCTTTCCAGTTTGTTATTGTAATTTTTTGTTTCCATTAGAAATATGATACTTAGGTTATTTCTATTTACAAGGTCTCTCAAGTGATGAATTGTTGAGGGCAACTCAAACCCTTGACAATTCCAGGATATGAAAATCATAGCCCCCTATAAGGCTATTTTGGACTAGTTACCACTGCTACATTCCACGTATACTTCAAATAACTCTAAGGATTGTTCAATTGGCACACAATCTTTCCTTTTTTGCAACTTTCTTTTCTCCATTCTTTTTGACAATGGCCCTCTTCTTTACCTTTCTCTTCCCACTCACCTTTTTTATACTCCTGTTCCACTTTAACTTTAGATATGATCTTTACCTTTCTATTTACAGATTCAAAAGGCAATAATGATGGTTGCTCATTCAACCATTAGACCCCTTACCTATCCCAAGCGCATCTAACAAATCCTTAGGATTTGTTAACGTTTTGGGATCTAATTACACTATTTTGTATTGTCTTTAATTCAATATTATTGGCTATTGGATTACTGTCAGTGTCTACTATAGAGTTTGCAAGATCATATAATTAAACAGATTGATGCAATTAGAATGAACTAATTTGATTGAGGTTTAGCTTATTAGTTTCTCTAAATTAGGGTAACCTAATAGAGGGATTCAATATTTTAATATGATCTTGAGATACTTTATTCTAGAAGCAATTTGGATGGAGTATACTCAAGGTTATGAATTAATTAAGAGACACAAGTCTAGTTAATTCATACTAGGAATCTCCATGATCTAAAAGTGTAATTAAGATTAGAAGTTACATAGAACTAGGTAGTAAAAAATAGATTTACTAAGGATTATGTTTTCCATAATTTGATTAATTTTGCTTGTTTGTTTATTTTCCTATTTGTTCATTTTATTATTTCTTTGTCTTATTGTTCTTTTTTTTTTGTTTACTCTTGTTTACTTTTGCTTATTTAAATGTAATTATTTAATTAAAAGGATAAGTTAGATGATTGGTAATTTTAGGGAAATGTTCTAATAATCTAAGGTTTCCTCAATCTTATGGTTCCCTATGGGATAGACAAGTTGAACTCAATTTCATGTTATCTTATATCTTGACTAGGTGCACTTTCCTAAGGTCGGTATTATCCTTTGTATCGCTAGAGCCAGACTAAGTTTTTTATGGTATTGGTAGGGAACTAATAGGGTAAAACTAACTAGAACACTAGGAAAAAATCCCTCATATCAATTATTCTAACATGTTTTTGATTTATTATATCCTTATTATTTTTTGGTATTTTCCTTTATTTGTTGCCTCTAATTCTAAATTATCTCAATATATGACCAAGAATAGTGGAACAATTCTTATTGAATTCGACCCTAAAATTAAAAGGACTACTTGTCTTCTAAGCAAGAGAGAATGTGAGGTAGTAGAGTTGATAAACAAAGGTCTATTAATTTGATTCAAGGAAGAAGAAGAATCGAAGGCATAGCTTTGAAAAACGAGGATGCCAACAAGACTATGATGGAGTACACGAAGCCAAAAGTAACTAAAGTTAAGTCTAGTATTATCAAACTTACAGTTCAGGCGACCAATTTTCAAATTTAGCCAAACGTGATTCAAATAGTGTAGTAGTTTATTCAATTTGATGGCTTAGCTTAGGAAGATTAGAACAACCATGTCTTGAGTTTTCTAGAAATCTATGACACTTTTAAAATCAATGGAGTCAAAGATGATGCAATCAAGCTTAGGTTATTTCCGTTCTTACTTAGAGATAAGGCTAAGTAGTGGCTTAACTTGCTTCCTAGAGGATCAATCACTACATGGGAAGATTTGGTTGACAAATTCCTAAGGAAATACTTTTCAACTACTAAAATAGCCAAATTTAGAAACAACACATCATCATATGCTTAGATTGATGGCGAAACATTGTATGACACCTAAGAAAGGTTTAAGGATTTTCTTAGGCATTGTCTACATCACGGTTTACCTTTATAAATGTAGATTCAGACCTTTTGTAATTGTTTCAATTATCTTACTAGGCAAATGATTGGTAACGCAGCTAGAGGCACATTGAGTGCTCAGACACCAAATGAGGCCCAAAAGATGATAGAAGCAATGACTATGAACAATTCCCAATAGGATAATGTAAGAGATAAGGTGATGGTAGCTAGAAATTTTGAAATTGATTTGATCATTGCTTTGACAACTTAAGTTTAGAGTTTAAGTAAGAAAACTGAATGACTAATGAAATTAGTTAATATAGTGCAAGACAAGACACCAACTAACATGGAATAGGTTAACTTTCTAACTAATAGACAACAAAATAGTCCTCTCAGTAATACTTATAATCCAGGTTAGAGAAATACCCTAATTTTTCTTAGGGAGGCTAACAATAGTAGCTAAACAAGAATGTCTAAGCCTAGAATAGGAACCCTAACTTGGGGGAGATGTTGAACGGGTATATTAATAGCTCAGATGCTCGATTTCAAGCTATTAAAGCGATAACCAAGAATACAGAGGCATCACTCAAAAATTTGGAAAATTAGTTGGGACAATTAGCTAGAACTATTATAAAAAGACAACAAAGGAGTTTGCTATATTGAACCAAATCTTAGACCTATAAGATCCAAACAAAATTGAAGGAAGGTTGAGATTATTAAGCTAACAATGTTAAATAATAGTTGTTCTTAAGCTACAACCTAAGTTATTTTTTGTTTGAATTTGGTTTGAATAATCATTGTTTGAATTTTATTGTTTTGGTTAAGTCAAAGTTTTTTTCCTATTAGTTGTTGTCAATTTGCTTCCTTGCCTAAATAATTTTCTATCCCCTTGAAGCAATCAAGTGTTGAATTTACAAGTCATTTTTGTCTTTAAAAGCAAATAGTCTTTCCAATAACTTGTATTTCAATTGAAATTTGATCTTTAACAACTTAATTTATCATGTTTTTTATTATTCAAAGGGTGATTTTAGGTAAAGGAATATGGAAATTCAACAAAATTTAGGTTCAAGAATTAGAGAGGATTGTGACCAAAGTTCATGCTCATGAACATGTCCATATCCACTTGAAATTGAAAAGGGAGAAAAGATAAGAAATTGGAGGTCGAGAGGATCACGACTAAGATCATGGTCATGGTCCTTACGCATGATCACACTTTAAGGTAAGCATGCATATTAGGATAGTAAACATGGCCAAGAATAGAATATGCCCATATTCTTACCTATGGTCATTTCATGATTCAGAAAGCACTAGTTTTTTCTTCTCCTTTCATTCTAAACTTTATTCCTCTCTCTATAACACTACACTCTCTTACTTCCTCTTAACAGACAATTCACTATCCTTACAAACTTGGTTCAAATTTCTTCCAAAATCAACAAATTTAAGGTATATAGAACTTAACCTATACTTGGTTTTATTATTTTACTTTTTATTATTAGAAAAATCACGTTGTTTAGTTAAGGTTTGATGGAAGAGCATGAGGTTTGCATGTGTGATGATCTTTAGTTTTAGAAGTGATTCATGAATGTTTATGTGAAGGAAATTGTTGTTTTCGCATTATCAATTAAAAATCTCTACTAAAGGTGTGATTTTGAAGTTCCATGAGGAAGAATATCTAAAGTTCTTGCTAGAGATGAGGATGAAGAAGAGTTTCTCTTTAATTGTTCTTGCCTATTTATGATGAATCTATGTTATTTGCATATCAAATTTACGGAAACACTCTTGGATTACTAGATTGTGCTTGAAACTACTATTGCAAGAACATGAATTCCCATAGCATGCTCTAAATTGAATTTTATGAGATTATGACCTAGGATAAAATTCCTTATGTTCTTGATAATTAAAAGCTAGTTCATGATTTTGTGTTATAAAAAAAAAAAAATAGTGTTGCAATGATAGGCTTCTAGAATTGTTCTGATTGTGACAAGTACAAATTTCTCATCAATAATTTTTTAAAGTGATTCTTAGATTTTTTAGAGACATGATTGTATGATTTCATTTATTTTCTTATTTTAGATCATGCCTCATGTCAAGCAAGTCACTAAGAAGGATAACTCTAGAAACTCATCATGACAACCAATGCTTAGGTTCATTCAATCTTGATAGAGCAAGCACTGTTGTAAACTATGCAAGCAAGGCTTTAGGAGAATTCGATTGTAAGTTAGGAAAACCTAGCAAGAGTCAAGTATGATGTAGCATTATGGAGATACTTAGAAGTAGGATGTTAGGATAAGCTTTTTATTATTGATAAGCTATCTTACAAGGAGCTTATGTTGGAGTTCCTTAGTACCCTTACCTTATATTTTGATCAAGTAGAAAATGGGATCTAGAGAATAATGAGATCCTAAGTTAATGGATAACTGATATACATGCCATTCGATAGATTATCGATGGCCCTAAGAATAAACTAAGAAGAATTTATCTACATGGCTAAGTTCCATAATCAATCGATAAAATTGCTGGCAGGGTTAAGTGATGCACAAGTTTGGGCAAGGTTAAGAATAGGTGAATAGGTATATAATCTAAGTGATTCCAAGGCCTCCAATTTGAAGGATCTTGTATTAAGGATTATTCACTAGATTTTTGCCAATAGTGTGATTGGAAGGAAGAATAGTAGGGAGGTTGTCAAACCAGTTGACATTATTTTATTTTATTTTTTTGCATAACTTGGCTATGCAACACCTGAATAACTTGGGAGTCTACATGGCTTTCTTTTTAAGAAGCCAAGCTATAAAATGGAGGACTAGGCATATTTTTGCAGGGCTTTTTTATTACCTGAATAATGAAGAACATTGGTTTATTTGATCGTCTATCATTGTTAGAGTTGGTGTACCACCCTATTTAATACTAATCAAGCTAAGAGCAAACAAGGCCAGCCATAAGGGTAGGTACGATCCTATTGAAGGAATAGAAATAGAGTGGGTTTAGTGAGGGTTCTAGTAAATTCATGAGTTACCTAGTTAAATATGATGTACTAATTAGATCTTATACGACCTAATAATCGCTTTAATATAATGCACAAAGAGATAACTAGGGTTGCTCGCCACAATCCTCGTTAAAGGAATTGATAAGAGCTAATAAAAGAGAGCTTTCCAAGAGAAAAGACTCAAAGTATTTTTCATTAATGTGCAAATCTATTTAAAACCCTACATACATAAGCCATTTATAAAATGACTAAAAAAATGCCCTAGTAATATTCCCATAAATACAAAATAAAACATAAGGGTAACCTAATAAAGAAAAACATAACTAATCCTGAAGTTTTGCTATCTTGGATGAGCTGACCTAAACCGGCCGAGTTGACCTGGACCAACTAAGGCCACCCAACCAGGCCCAACCAACTTGGGCTGTCTGAGCCGACTTAGGTTGTCTAAGTTAAGCAAACTATGCCTAGCCAAGCAAGTCTTCCATAATGGTAGAGTTCATAAATTTGTTTTCTATGCATGAGGAGCTCACCAACAAGTCTCTAAAATAGCTCGAAACTTAGCACTTGGTTTGGTTGGTGCCTCGAAGCCTATCATCCCCTCTCCCTTATAGAAGTTTTGGCCCAAAACTTAGCAATTGGCAACTCTAAATCCTACCTGGATTAAATACCAACCTGCAAAAATAAAATATGGATGTAGAAAAGTATTCCAACTCCTCCACCAATGTTATTATCAACCAATGCTCCTTTCATTCGTCATGAGCCCGATCAACCAAGCTCTCCTTTAAGGATCCTTCCTTCCATTCATCATGTATCCGATCAATTTCACTTAAGTAGCTTCAGTAACTATCAATGAAGGGAAATAACATAACTTTTGGTCCAATCACCATGTCATGAACTCAAAGAATTTGAACATGTAAAATCTCAAACTCCTCTTCTACCTCAAGAATCCTTAAAGCTATACACTCTCTTAATGTTAGCCTCACAATATCATGCTCGATAACTTTCACCTCTTCCACGTCCTTACAACTTAATTCTTTCTCCTCCCATCTATACACTTCAAATTTTTCCAATGTGAGAGTATTAAGGATAAGAACAACACAACCCGCATAGAAATATCCATCATCATGACCTTATAAAACACCAATATATAATCTATAGCACCTCACAGGTACAATACTACAACAACATGATTCACCTCTAAACAACCTCAATAATGGATCAAAATGAAAGAGTTTGATATGTAGAAGGCTAACACAGTAGTATCTAGAGTCGTCAATTGTACCAAGTATCATTGGTAATGGGATCATGTCAAGAACAGAAGTGCTAAGTGGTAACATTTCTTGTCCTTTCTTTTCCTCCCCTTTAATATTCTTTGATTGAGTAATCCTTTGTTGCCTTCTTTCTTTCTTAATCTCCTCGACCTTAGCTAGTATAACCTCCAATTGTTCCAACACATAAGGGAAAATAAGATTTAGGGCTTGGTAATAAGATTTCACCCTCAAGCCTTGTATACTACAATTCTTATGCTGAGCCCTACTGACCATGTTAGATAAATTTCAATTCAATACCACCTCAACAAAAGCAAATACAGCTTGAAAAGTTAATATGTACAATGTACAGCATGACAATTAGCTTGGAAATTACCCGCACAATAGTTAGCTCAACAATTCTTGATTTACCCCTACATGTTGCGCTTGTTTGGCTTAGATTTGCAGCAAGCGGTTCAGCCAATTTTGCTCCTTCACGCGTAGTTCAGCACGTACATAGAAATAAGCAACTTGGCAACAAAGACAGTTCGGCACACAACAGTACGAGCAATTTAAACAAAGCAGCACGATTCAGCAGCTCGCCACTTAGCACAGACTGGTCACAAATTAGCTTAGAAATTATTTAGGACAGCTCAAACATGTAAGTTTCCGATGGGTGTTGCATACACAAGAAGTTTAAACACCTGGCCGCAGCTCAGTTTGGTAATTCACATTGATTAGTTTAACTTAGTGCAAACACACACATATAATAGTAACACGTCACAGCAACTCATACTCCAATACACAGCAGCACTTAGTTCAATTTTGTCACAATATACACATGACTGTTCGCTTGGTGTACACGCATAAGCCTAAAAAACTTGCTGAGATTGCAATAAAACACGTGGCAGCTTAACAACTAATTCATACACACACTATCTAGCTCAGTAAACTTAGTATAACAATCAATTCGGTAAGGGTTGAGCAGAATAGCTTAGTTCTTGAGCTAAAACAGTTCGGCTGCTATTGGAATCTCAACAACTCAATTCGACACTTCAATAAGTAGCAGGCGCTTCTACACTTCTACACACAGCTCGGTACTGGCTATACTTTCACATACACTACTCTATTTTGAAGCTTAGCAAACTTAGAATCCAGCTTGGCTAATCATTGTAGTAGCTCGGACACTTTAATTTTAGCTTGGCCAAGCAAGCATTGGAAGCTCGGCAAGACATGCTTCGACTCAGACACATACATAGGCAGCTCGGATTGGCACTACGTGAGCTCAGCACGGTAACCTTTTCAGTCCTTGCCAGCTAGGATGCACATGGTGCAACTTGAGAAACGAGGACAGCTCGGTACAGTAATTATAGCTCGGTTCAAGTCGGCTATTGTGCAGTCCAGCGTAGATCTTCGTCCCCAACCAAGAAGTTGCTCAATACGTTAGATCATAGCAGTTCAAAACTCGGATCACTACTCCAGTTCAGCTCGATAAGGTACACTCAGCTCGGATCCATAGAATTCAGTTCAGCTATTAGGACTAGACAATTCCACTTAGCACGTAGAATGCACAACCAGCACACATACAATGGTAAACTCACCTTGACACTGATAGCACAACTAAGTCTTCGGCACAATCATGAACTAGTCTTTAAGAACAACAGCTCAAAAATTAAGTACACGACACACTTCAACTTGGAACCAATCAGGTCACAAGCTACACACGGTCACTAAGTCTCGCTACTAGAGTCCCCTATACACAACCCATGACAACCGCAACATAGCTGTAATTACTAACCACCACTGCAGTTCATAATGGAATAGTAGCACACACACACCTGCACCTTTCACTCACGACCCACTGCACTTTTTGAAGCTCTGCCAATTCTACGGCCAACGACACCTAACATAGAACTTCGCCTATAGCTTCGAGACACAGTAACTATCACATTACCAAAGCACCTACGGTAAGAAAATTGAACACCCACTAAACAGGTTGAGTACCTAAACCGAATCCACTGTAGGTCCCTACTGTTCTTGCGTGAAACACCACTGTTGTACTAATTTTGGGTTAATACATCTGTATGCATGCAAGGATACAATACAACCACTGCACAAGCCACATAAAGTTATAATACATGCAATATGTTGACGACTCACACAACGACAATAACTCCAATACTAAGACAACCATTGCAATTTCATATTTAACATAGAACCATAGGTACCCACATCAACTACAAGACAAGATAGATACAACAATTAGCTTACTTGAACTGTACCATAATAGCACATCCTCTTAGGCTCTCGTGCACGTGATTCTAACGGCCAAAGCTACTGAACCTTACAAACCCACTTCTCTTTGACTAGAACCTTACCATCAAAGAAGTTTATACAATCCATGACTTCATTCAAACAAACCCAAATCCACAATTCTTCCAATTCCCATGGGTCAAGTGAAAACCCCAATTTTAAACCACTCTACAGCTTCATTTCGACCCAAATCTTGCTACTCCTTGTTTTCTTGAATAAACCCTAATATCCAGATTTCATTCCTAAAAGATGTCTATCACAATAATAATTCGGATAATATAATAATAATTAAGCTCCCTCTGTAAATCCAGTGATAGGTTTATAGCATTTAAAAATCCTTACCTTTTGAAGACATTATCCAAAAAGTGAGAAATCCTCACTTTCATCTACCATCAAGTCACAAGCAAACACATAAATTGAGCTTCGATGTCACCAAGATGACAAGAACCGAGCCAAGAGCAAACAAGGCTGATCATAAGAGTAAGTTCAATCCTATCGAAGAAATGAAAATAGAGTGAATTTAGTGAGAGTTTTAGGAATCCATAAACTACCTAGCTAGATATGATACACCAACTAAATCTTATACAACCTAATCATCTTTTTGATACGATGCATAAAGAGATAATTAAGGTTGCTCGCCATAACCCATGCAAAAGAAATTGATAATAGCTAATAAGAGTGAGCTTTCTAAGAGAAAAGACTTAAAAGGTTTTTCATTAATGTATAAATCTATCTAAAACCTTATATACATGAGCTATTTATATATAGTGGCAAACTTATAAATAAAATAACTAAAAGAATGTCGTAGCATCATTTCCATAAATACAAAATAAAATATAAAGGTAATCTAGAAAAAAGAAAAAAAAAAATTAATCCTAAAGTTCCTTTGTCTTGGATGAGTTGACTTGAATTGGCCAAGCTGACCTAAATGGGTTGAGCCCACCTAACCAAATCAAGCCGACTTAGGCTATCCAAGATGACTTGGGTTATTTGAGTTGAGCAAACTATGCTGAGTTGGCCAAACAACGCCAAGCTAAGTAAGTCTTCCATAATGGTAGAACTCATAAATTTTTCTTCTATACATGCAAAGCTTATCAACAAATCTCCAATATAGCCCGGAATTTGGCACTTAGTTAGGTCGGTATGCCAAAGCCTATCACCACCTTCATGAGCCTCAAGTCCATTCAAGCAATGAGGCTCCTATCACCCCCTTTGGTACTCTAGGAAGAAGAAATCGAGGAGGAAGTAGTTGATGCCCCTTGTAGATATCCTATTTTTTCCCATAAAATTTTAGAATTTTTTTTTAATTTCCAAGAACTTAGAAAGATAAAATTTTCAATAGTCTATAAATAAATACAAGAAAGGGGAAAAGTGTAATGTGTGTGTGTATGTGTGTTGATGGCCA
>JAMXBB010000003.1:34709085-34861520 GCA_024138015.1 Lumnitzera littorea
TTCTGTGGCTAGTTCGATACCCTCATAAAACATTCGATAGTTCATCGACTGACTTCCCCCTGACTTAATCCACTTTTCATTTTAGGTTGTGTAGTATGACCTTGTTTACAGTTTTGACTTGTCCATTCGTTTGAGGGTACGCTACAGACGTATAGTTGAGTCAAATGTCGTGCTTCTTACAAAATGTTTGGAACTTATTGTTGTCAAACTACAGGACGTTATCTATAATTATCATGTAGGGAACTCTAAATCTTGATACGATGGAGTTGAAGACGAACACTTCCACTTTCTACTTAGTGATCTTAGCCATAGCCTTTGCCTCTACCCATTTGGATATGGCATGGAAGCCATGTTGCCGATTGAGTTGGACTTATCTAATCTGCAAATGCATAATTTTGATGTTATGTTTAATCAAGCTAGACTGACAGTGAATCTGGACACTATCGACAAGATTAAAGATATTGCAAGAGCTAAGGTCGTGGCATACCAACATAGAGCAACAAGGTATTACAATCAGAAAGTGAAGTACAAGGTTTTCTAACCTGGAGATCTAGTTAACAGCAAGAGGGGAAGCTACTGGTACACAAGTGACTCAAGGAAAGCTTGGCACAAATTTGGAGGATCCTATTAGGATTCAGGAAGTCGTTAATAAGGGGGCCTATTGACTAGAAAAGTTAGATGGATCTATCATCCCTTAAGCATAGAATGCCAAGAATCTGAAATTATATTTCAATTAATCTGTCAAATGATTTTTATCACCACTCATTTAGCGATGGCCAATTTATCTATAAGAACACAGTACTTGTTTAAGTTATGTTGAAAGTCTCATGTTTCTTATTCCTCTTATCAATGACGAGTCAATAAGTTCTAGTCTACCTTAGCTAATGAACTACATAAAGTAATTTTACGATCAAGTAATGCCACTAGTCTACGCCTCAAACGACTAATGGATAATGTCTATAAAGATGTAAAAATGGGCATGTGAAATAAAACATGCCAAGAAAAATGGGTGTATGAAATAAAACATGTTGAGAAAAATGGGCATGTGAAATAAAACATGCCAAGAAAAATGGGTATTGAAATAAAACATGTCGAGAAAAATAGGCATGTGAAACAAAACATGCCGAGACATATTTGGGCATATGAAGTAAAACATGCCAAAAATTAATTAACCTTGTGAACTAAAACATGCTAAGAATTAGGTGGTTATGTGAAATAAAACGTATTGAAAGACAATTTGCATGTGAGTAAAAACATGCTGAAGAATAAGGACGTATGAAATTGAATAAGGAAACTCTAAGTGCGTGAACTAAAACGTATTGAAAATGGTCATATGAAGGATATTTCATTCAACCAATGCAATTACAAAGGTATAAACAATATAAAAGAATCCTATGGCCTACTATCGAAATCAACAGAAGTAATTCTTTGACTGGAGGCTAGGGCTTGCTCTGAGTACTCCACTTTCTCAACACATGGGTTCTCGTTTGCCTCCAGATCCTCAGTGTGATCTACACTAACATCCTTATTTGGAATCTCGGAACCTTCCTCTTCATCTTCATTAGTGCTACTACTTTTATAGTCGACGCTGTTAAATTTATCATCAATGTCGATGAAGTTAATGCAAGAGAGATTGTAATCAAGATGAACCTTCAAGATCTCCTCTCTCACCACTTGAACCCCCTTCAGCAACTTCTTCCATAGAATTCTCTTGTATTGCCGACTAGGAGTGATTATATCGAAAGCCTCCTCAACTGATGGTCCTCTCTTCACATTTTCCTTCAATTCAGCCATACAGCTCTATAAGTTTGAGTTGTTGGTTTCCAACTCTTTGATCTATATTCTGAGCTTATCTTCCTCCTCTCTCATCGTGCAAAGAGTTCAGTTAAGGCCCCAGTACTTTTCTTTCTTCTTCCATAACTCTTCTTTTAGGCCTTCAGACTCTTTGTACTGCTCTTCCATTTTGGCCTTCAGATTCAAGACTTCATCGGTAGCAAGATCATATGCCAACTTCTTGGCAGCAAGGTCTTCTTGGAGCTTTCTTACCTCCATCTCTGCCCATTATCCTTGCATTCTTAACAACAACAGTTTGGGCTTTAGAGGCATTGAATGCATCATCGATTCTCTAAAGCAAATTTATTTAACATAATCAATAATTATTCAGCATAACACACTAATACAACTGAAGATATTACCTTCTTCGCCTCTTTGTCAACTTCATCTAAAGCTGTTAGAATGTGGCTGCTCATTTGGAAGAGGAAATGTGTTAATAACTCGAATGAGTTCAATAATTAGAAATAATGGTTATGGATACTCACATCATATAATTTGGCCGTAATATGGGCTTTATTGCAACCACTAACTCTGCTAACATCCTTCCTTACAAATCTTTATCCTTGGGAAGAATTACTCCTTCTATTAAAGCCAAAGACTTCGTCTTATCACCCAAGGCTGAGTTGGTGTCCAAAATTGTATGGTTCCAGTACAGGATGTAGTACTCACCAACCTCCTCATTTAGGATGAATTTGACACTATTGATGTTGAGTGCTTTATTGTACATTACCTCCTTTACCCACTCATTCGAATCTTTGGACTTTTTAGCAGTTGGTTGGCTGACAAGCTCTTTGCTTGGTCTTTTATTGTTGCTTGCTGCCACCTCTACTATCAAGGACGACTCTTCTATGGTAGTAGCATTCTCAACCCCCTTACCAGGATGTGTCTCTCAACATTCATCATCCCTTGACTCAATAGAAGTTTAATTAATCTCAACTTGAGGCTTCTCAGAATGAACAACCTCGATTAGTTGTGTTTACTCTCTCCTTGTGCTTCTCGGTAGGACAGGATATCTTCTATACTACCGTTTATTTCATTGCAGCCTCCTTTATCGCCTTCTTTGTGGTAGTAAGCTGAGAGGTAGTTGTTAAGGTAGTTGCCCTCTTATCAACCTTAGACTTCTTTGCCTTACCCTAAGCAAGTAGCTTAGCAGGATTCACCTCAATAGCACCCATCTCTATGATACGAGTAGATAAATTAATATAAACATGGGTATAAGTTGGACTTACATTTACCATACCAAACAAGGCTCAAAGGCTATAATTCTCCACACCCCCTCACCCACCCCCCCAAGTCACATGAACGGCTTTCCTTTTGTGGCTATACTTAGCATGGTGATAATTCATTAGCATACTTTCTTTTTCAGAAAATATTGGGTCTTCTTTTTCATAACGTCATATAATTCTTTAGGCGTCCTAAAAAAACATTTTGTTTCTCCTCCTCTCTAGATTTTTCTTTGCTGCTACTGCATCATTCAACATCTAATCTATATCTTTTGTATGTATCGACTTAGTTTATTTGGTCTAGAAATCCAAGTCCTCATCAAACACTATTGATACGAACTTGTCATGCCACTTGTGAATCTTAAATTCTAACCCATCCATGAACTTACACCCATGCCTTGTAGTAGTAAAGTATCACTTGTCAGGTTGCCTTTAAATAGTGAAGAAAAACCGAAATAACTGAGGTGTAGCCTTGACTTTGACTTCTTTGTAGACTATCTCAAAAGCCACTAGAAACCGGTATGTGTTAAGTGAGAACATACTCGGTGCGACTCTGAAATAATTGAAGAAGCCCTTAATAAAAGCCAAAAAAGGGAAGCATAACCCAAAATCTAAACATTTTAAGTATATATAGAACTCATACCCCCTTGGGAAGCATACCCTATCCCCATCTCTCGGCCTCCTCAAATTCCATGTTTTAGAAAGGTTTCGCCAATACTAATTATATTTTGTGACGAGAACTTTGTCGACGAAATTGGCAGTTCTATTTAGAAAATCGCAAAAATAGGCTATCATGTTGAATAGATATCTTACTAAGAACCTCCCTTCCTTATCCTCGAGATAATTATTTGCAGAAAACTCATTGATCCAAGCAAGTTTATCCTACCTTGCCTCCATACTATCAGCTGAACTACCCAAAGAAGAAGCCGCTTAGCTCCTTATTTAGGGGGGAAAAGTGGCCTCAAATTTTGTTGCCTCAGAATCAGAAAGCATAAGTCAATGAGCAACTTTGCGAATCATACCTAAATGGTTATGTGAAATGATACAACACAAATCAATGAATTTAAGTTAAAGATGAGATAACAAATGAAAGTTTAAGATGCGACCAAAGAGGGGAATTCTGATTGTGAATAATACTTTATATGAGGACAATTCATCCTCGTAACTACAAATCTGCTTCTGACAATAATGATGTGCTGAGATGGTAATTGAGTAGATTGCTAACGCGTGTTTCATAATAGAAATCTGACAGCTAAAAACTTTCTGATAGTTATTAAGCCTATAACAAAATGATGACCAAGGCGATAGATGTCATGCCTCTAATTTCTTAGTTTCTCGAACAAGAGAGAGTTTAGAAACCATGATCTTTTGATTAGGATGTGATCTATCCTACTTCCCATATTACTCGGCATAAATCTAAAGAATCACTCCTCCACTTAACCTCTAGTGCAATATATATATATATATATATATATATATATATGTAACTCCCTTTATCAATTACTCGAATACGTGAGTTGGGGGGCAAATGTTGATAATTAGTTTTTGCTCATCTAACACTCGTCCATTTAGCTGTCGATATGTCAAGCAATCGACTCTCTCAGCATTCCATTGAATGAGATGACATACGGCATTTATGTTGAGTAGAATAAGTCCGTTCCTGGTTTGAATTCAAATCTATAGCGCAAATAGTTATTATAAATATGGTTATATTATATAACTGCCTACTATCCCTATATATTAGGGGAGATGTCACATCAAGAAGCTTCTACATATCTTAACTGTTATGCCAACAACTACCTTAGATACTACAACTATCAACAAATACTAGAAAGAGACATGGCAAGAGCTTTCTAACACTTCTTACTCACATACTTTCTATACTAAGTCACCCAACTAACTTAAGTATTGGAGTAGCCGCATCAAACTGGCCGCACTGGACTAGCCCTGGTACAAAGTATTTAATTATCTTTTGTAGGATTTTTCCTCATCCCAAAATTCGCCAACAACAATTAGACTGGTTTGTAGGAAAGTCTAGATACCGAAAGAAGCATGATGTCCTTTGTGGGGGCTATTAGGGATGGCAACGCAATCACTGCCTTACGTATATCTTAGTGGTATTTAAGATTGTTTTGTTTCTATAAGGAATGTTTAATATCCAGTTTCGGGTTGTAGAGATAGTGGCCCAATTTCTAGAAGGAAAATCATATGTCCTAACCCTCTTAGCTAAGCAAATTAGATCATTGAATCACCTTAAGACCAAAAGACATGGAGACATGAAGACTTCCCTAGCCTTACTTATGATCTTATTTGTCAACTACATGACAATCCACCAAGTCAAATTTTAGAAGGTTGAGTTTGTTGTAAAGATTGACATAATCTAACCTTTGTTAAGTTTAAGTTACCAAAAACCCGTATTCATTGGTAGGTAGAGATCCTTCAAAATTTCAGTACTGAAGACTTAGTATAGGTTGCCATCCTTCAAAATTTCAATGCTAAAGACTTAGTATGGGTTGTTATATAGCATGCTACTAAAGAAATGATAAGGGGTTGTAAAGAGTATGAGGCAACTCCACTTATTAGGATGAATTGGTGTATAGGCTATTATCCAACTATTGTGATCCAACAGGCCATGCCCATTTAGACTATAGTCTATAGGCCTTCATTAGATAAGGTAATCATAGGCTACTATGATCAGCATCTTATGAAAGATGAAAAAGTAGCCTGCCTACTCACCATTAAGACTACGTGGAGTGAACGAACTATGGTCCCAACACTCTAGCTAGAAGATTTAGTAAGGAATGCCAGCAAGTATCGAGTCAATAAAGACTATATCCAATACCTCAAGGGAGCAAGCCAAAAACAGTTTAAGGCCCTTAATGTCCTACAGCTAGCTCCAAAGAATCCTATCCCTAAAATGGAAACCTACGTAAAGCAAGTCTAAGTCCTAATAAAAGTTGTTTATGAAGATGCAAACAAGCCAAGGAGAGTTTTGAAGGCCTTGTACAAGGTGGCAAATTAGTAGGTTAAAACATTAAAGGACCAACTAACAAGAGCCCATGATAGAATCCAACAGTTTAAGGCACCAATAGAGCCTAACCCATCCAGTAAAAGGAAAAGCAATGAAGTGGGAACCAACCAACCAACCAGCTAGCTAGCTAAGAGAAGATCTAGTAAATAGGATTCTTAGCTTAGAAACTTTGTTTCGTTTATGGGAATAAAGAGTTGTAATCAAACTCTACCATTTGCAATCTTAATAAAAGTGATATTTTTACTACACTATGATTACTTGCCAACTCCAATATCAGCATCCATGTGTTCTCATAAGCATTCTTTATTTTATATTCAATTGTTTATTTTTTATTCTATATTGCTATTTCATAAATTAAAAAAAAAAAAAAAGAAGAAGAACAAAGAGAGGAAAATTGTTCCCAAAAAAAAAAGAGAAGAAAAAAATGAGAAAAGAAAAAAAAAGAAAGAAAGAAAGGAAAGTTGTCAAATCAAAAGGGATCACACGAGGTATTTTCTAATTGGTTTTGAGTGTTTACCTTTATACAGGTTTTTTGAAAATAGCTTGTAAGCAATATATTCTAAAATGAAGTCCCATAATCACTTGGCTAAGATCCAAAATGACAACTAACATAAGCAACATAGGCAATACTAACAATGTTGGCAATACCAACAATAAAGCCCCCATTGAAGCAAAGGTTAGACTTTTGGAACAATCAATGAAGAGCATGAGTGACAAGATGAACTTTTTTATCGACATTTTTAGCTTCTTATGTGCAACTCAACTTGCCTTTGTAGAAAATTCCAAATCACATGGAAAAGGGGCTGCCATAAGCCTATAAGGAGAAGAAATAAGCCTAGAATATCTACAACTTAGGGTAGAATTCGGGGTCGATTTCGAGGGTCTAAGGCAGGAATTTGAGGATAAGCAGAAATAGACGGAAAAGAAACTACTATAAAAAATGAATGACAAGATGAAGGCCTTTAAGAAGTAAGATGGGTTCAAGTAAGTGGGTATCATTGACATAGTTGCACAACATGGCTCAAATTTCCCAAAAAAGTTCAAGGTACCTGATTTTGAGAAGTATGACAAAATTGGCTATCCAAAGTTGCACACACAATTGTATGTTAGAAAAATGAGCAAGTATACCCAGTATGATCATTTAATGGTCTAGACATCCTAATCCTTAGGAGAAGCTAGCCCAATCCTTTTATGAGTAGTATAAGTTCAACATGGAAGTTTCAACCTCTATATAGGATCTAAGAAGCCTCCATAAGAAACCTAATGAATTGTTCAAAGAATATGCTCAAAGATGGATGGCCCAAGCTGCAAGGGTGTCCACATCAATCCCTAAAAAGGAGTTGACCTTTACCTTTATCAACACCTTTGAGAAGTCCTACTTCATACATCTCATACCACTTACCTCAGCCAGCTTTGCTAATGTAGTAGCAATAGGGTATAGAGTAGAGAGTGCTATCACATCTAGCACATTACCTACTTCATACATCCAAGACAAGAAACCTATCTCCACCAAGCCTAGTGACAAAGGGAAAGAATCTACTATAAGCATGGTGACCATTAATTGAAACCTAACACTTACCCCACAAACTTCTCACCAAACCACTCTAAGCTCAATAACTCCCATAACTCCAGCCTAAACATATTAGCCACTACAAGCCTAACCTAACCAACCTCCCTCTAGAAGATTCACCAGTATCTTAGTTCCCTAAAGCCAAGTCTTGGCTTGCTTAAGAGCTTACCGCCTTATTGAGTTTGAGCTACTTAATGAAAGATACAAACCTATAAATTTTGACTCCAATGCTAGATGCAAATACCATCTTAAGCAAGTGGGCCATTTTACCGGCAAGCATTGGAGGCTCAAAAATATGATCTAAGACTTAATTGATGCCAAAAGTGTACCACTGGACTTTTCTTAGTTTGGTGGTGACTCCATCTTTCAAAAGTTCTTTTTTTAATAAAACCTTTTCTTAGTTTGGTCAAGAGGTTTATATTAAGTGAGCTAGGCTTAATATAAATTAGACTAAGAAAAAAGACAAATTGAATTTTAGCTCGACACCTCCTTCCCATCACCAGCAAGAGATGAGCCTTCCACATCATCCCAACAACCCAAGACTTTGATGTTGGGAAAGCTTAAAAAGATGTTGGGGAAGTTGATTAAAAGGCAAAAGATATTGGAGCACAAGCTGAGGCATACTAGGTCAATTGTTGAGGCAATTTTGGAACATTACAAGATACCTTTACCACCATCACCACCCCTTATCTAGGACTTCAATGACGAAGATTCTGAAGAAGTTAAAGAGGAGAATGGTGCTAACGAGAAGGATTGATTGTATTTTTACTTAGCCAAAGACTCAATTTATTTTATTTTATTTTAGCTAGATGACTATAATAACTTCAAACTAACTTTCATTTTTCATTGCTTAGTTCATTCTTATATGGATCTTTTGATAACTTTACAAGGACACAATGGTTGACATGTTAGATTTAGTAGTTTCTTAGCTTTTCTTTTGGTTAACTCCTTTCTCTTTTGTAGTTGGTTTTGTCATTACATTGCAAGGAAACTTCAAACTTAAATGGTATGATTGGGATCTGGATACAAAATTTTCAATGTCAATGCAACCAAAAACCAAGGAAGTCTAAGTTCTTATTTACTTTTCTTTTTCCTTTTTAATTATATTGTGCTTTGGTGATGGTATACATTGGGGACAATGTACAATTTAAGTGTTGAGGGAAAGAATAGGAGATATTGAATGCCATATGATAATGATGTACTTTGATCGAATGTTGTACACTCGAGCTTTTTAACTTTTGTTAAAAATAACTTTAGAAGTTCATCCTACTACATATAAGCAAGCTTTTTTTTTTTTTTTTTTTGCAATTTACCTATGATTCTTTATAACCTTAGTTCACTTTGCTAAATTTGAGTAGTTAAATCCCTATGATTAAGAGTTTATTGTTACTTAAGCTCAAACTTAAACTTAGGATTAGAATAGATATTAATAGGTTAAGGACTAATTATTTGTATCTGTAAACTTAGTTTCAAAGGATAGTTATCTATTTCTTTTTTCCTAAAATTTTTTAGATTAGATGAGCAAATGAGATTTTTCCTTTGAGAATGTCTTGAAAATTTTAAAAATAGTTGGAGGCAAAAAAAAAAAAAAGAATAAAACAATAATAAATAAATAATACAAGTTGGTAAGGATTGACCTTGATTCGTTGGGATGGTAAGGTTCTTTCCTGCTGCCAATGTAAGGAAGTTGGTTAAGATTAGTAAGGATCAACCTTAGTTTGCTAAAAGAGCAAGATGGTTTCCTTGTACCAACATAAGAACTAAGATGGTAAGGATTGACCTTGGAATGTTAGAAGAACATGGTTCTTTCCCACTATCAACATAATTATGCTTAATAAAGGAATTGAATTTAATTGAATTGAAAAGCCTTCCCATGAAAATATATACTAAAGAGACAATTAGAGGATGAGTTGATTTAATGTGTATCTAGTTTGAGTTTTCTGAACAAAAATAGTATAGGGAAGATCTCTTTCCTTTTGGGTTAGAGTGATAAAATCCTTATAGATTTTTCTTAGTTTGTTAATGTTTATTTTAATCTTTAGTTTAGTTTTTGTTTAAGTGATAAGGATAATTTTGGATTATTAAGATTGGTTGTTGAAATTCAGTACTTCTTCAATGTTAATATCTAAGTGCTTTAAGAGTATTACTAATGAAAGAAGAAAGGCTGATTTTGAAGGAATTTGCGAAGCTCTTAAAATTGAGGATGGACTTTTCGAAGTTATGAAAGAAATTGATAATCTTATCTCAGTTACATTTTGATTGTCTTACTTAAGGACAAGCAAAAGCTCAAGTATGAGGGAGTCTGATAACACTCATATAACGCATATATTTTATAGCAGTTTTGTATAGTTTCATCTATTATTTGTGTTAATTGTTGATAATTTGGAGCTTAATTATTTGATATTTCATTTGCAGGTGTTGTAGAGGCTTTTGACAAGTTTTTCAAAGAATTTGATGAAGATTTAGAGCATTAATGAAGAAGTCCATTGATCAAACCATCTAACTGAGTAAAGTCCAAACAAGAAATAATTTCTAAAAGAGGATCACATGTAAGACCACAACTGTATACCTTGGCCGTGTATCCCTCATTTAAGAATTTCACTAAAATATAAGAGTTTCATGTGAAGGAAAAGAATATGTTTAGAGATCATGACCTTGATCTTAGGGTGTATATATGCCATGAATTAGAAATCTCTTATTTTTAGAAGGTTTTTTTGTAACCTTAGGTCTAAGTCCTATAAATAGATGCTTAGGCTTAATGTTTAGATTTGTGTAGGGTAAAGATATAAAGGGCTCTCATGTCCTTTACTTTAATTTCTATTAATTTCATGTAGTAAATTTTTTTTAAGTAGATCTTTTATTGAACCTTAATACTAATGTAACTCTTGCATTTATATTTAATCTATGATATTGCGTTTTGTGATTAAATTGCATTGTTTTTTATTGTCTTTTATTGAATATTGTCGGCTATTGGATTATTGTGAGAGTCTACTATGGAGTTCATGAAAAATCTTGTAGTTAGATGGACTGATGCAATTAGAAGTAACTAATTTGATTAATGCTTAGCTTATTAGTTTCTCTAGATTAGGGTAGCCTAATAGAGAGATTTAAGATCTTAATGCAATCTTTAGATACTTTATTGCAAAATTTATTCAAATAGAGTATAATCAGGGTAAGGAATTAATTAATAGATGTAAGTTTGGTTAATTCATACTAAGAATCTTTATGGTTCAAAAATGCAATTGAGTTGGAAGTTACATAGAATTAGGTATAAATAATAGATTTACAATGGATTATGTTTTCTACAATTTGATTAATTTTGCTTGTTTGTTTATTTTATTGTTTCTTTGTCTTATAATTCTTATCTTGTTTATTTTTGTTTATTTGAATATAATTATTTAATTAATTTGATAAGTTAAATAGTTAGCAATTTTAGAAAAAATTGCTAATAATCTAAGGTTTCCTCAATCTTATGTTTCCCTATAGTATCAACAATTTGGACTCAAATTCGTGTTATACTATAACTTAACTAGATATACTTACCTAAGGCTGGTATTAACCTCTACATCGCTAGAGCTTGACCAATGTCCCATTACGCTTCACCTAAGCATCCTTGTTTTCTTCCTCTATTGAAGGTAAATCAACAAAATAACTTTTACCACCACATTAATAATGTTTATCAATATGTCCAAAGGTTTCAGTCGCAACTTATGAGGCTGTGTAATTTTTTGGCTCATATGAATTGACTTTCAAGCTTTTAGGAGTGGAATAATTTTGAGTGTTTTGGTCATTATAGGATTAAGAAATGGGTTTTAAAAATAATTTTGATTCTCGATTTATTTTTTATATTTTATTTTATTATTATTATTATTTATCCTTTTTTTTTTTTTTTGCTAAGATAGGGTGATGTTAAGGAAATAGGGTGAAAAGGAACAAATGAGCTAATTTCTAAGTTTGTGAGAGTAATTTCACCTCATGTGTTTTGGTCTTTGTAGGATTGGGAAATGGAATTTATGGTTAACTTTAGTTTTAGAAGATTTTGGTTGATAGTTTTGATATTTGTGAGTTGTATTAATTAAGGAATAACAAGGAACATATTTGGTTGGAATTTTTTATCAAGTAATGTATGCAAATATGCATCAATTGATTTCTTTACAACATTTACATTATTGTTTTCCTTGCCCCTTTGACTTTCTTCCTCCCTTAAATCCTGCCATTTAAACTCATTAGCATCAAAATTCCTAATTGGAAATGCCCCTAACTTTGAACCAAACACCATAGAATTACATTTTTGAAAGGGGAATTGCTTAGAAGCATGACCTAATCTTCCACAATCAAAATAGAACTTTGATAGTTTGTCATACTTATAATCAACCAAAGGTTTGTCCCCTTCTTTCTAATTCACCCAAGAAGTATGACCTATTCTTCTACAATCAAAATAGAATTTTGACAACCTCCTAATACTTGTCCCCTTCTTTCCAATTCACCCAAGCACTTGACCTTAAAGGCCTATTAATACCAACCATTACCATCTATTTCTAACACTAAACCCATTAGAGCACCTAATTTTTTAGCAATACTAATTAATAAATGGTCCAGTTGAAATCCATAGATTTGAACTCAAAAGCAATGAAGTTGAGATTAATGTCTTCCATCCTCATCCCTACCTTCCATTCTTCTAAACCTAAACAATGACTTATGACAACCTAAGGTTCTCCTTGAACCACCTCTTTTGCAGTTTCAACATTATCAAAAGCAAACAAAAAAAATTCATTCTCATGATAGAGATCTTAACTTGCCCAGATCTTTCCATGCTCTCTTCAAAATGGTCATGACAATATTCTTATTTAAAGATTTATTTGCTATTATTTTTCCAACTCAAAACTTCATTCTTACTAATTAATTCCTTGTTTGCATCCTGATTAAATCCTTCTTGAAGATTATCAAACCTAGGAGAACATGATGAGGTCTTTATAGAGCTTTTAACAACATTTATATCACTATAGAGAAAACATAAACTAAAATTTAGAAAGGAGAACAACAAAGAAACATGAAGCAAAAACTTCACTACAATTTATGTAGGAACAAACTATCAATAGTTAGAAAAAAGAAAGAAAAAAAAAAAACTAAAGAGATAGATGATTATAAAATTGTACATTTTGATGGAAGTAGATTGATATATAAACAAAGGAAGTAAACTATAATCAATTACAGTATCATAGAGATTAAGTAAAATGGAATCTTATCAAATATGTAGTGCCATATTAATAATATGATGTTGAAACAAGGAGTAAAATGCACAAAATAAAAAGTGAATTACATATATGATGAGATGAGATGATGATGATGAGAAATGATGAAACGATTAGAAAGGAGAAAAAATGTAGAATTGTATGAGTGAAACAATAAAACAAACTTATAACAACTACAGTAGAGTGTAGAATTACTCTCAGCAAATGAAAGAATTTTTCTTTCTCTATGAAAGAAAAGAGAGAGCTTCCTAACTTTGTTGTTTCAATGGTTAAAATGTATTTTCGTACTTTTTTTAGATACATACTTTTGTTTGTAAATTTGATGAATTAATCTCTTAATTTCATCTTATTCTCTTTATGATTATCATAACAATATTCTCAAAAGTTTTAGTAAATAAGAAATAAAGGTTAGCTACAAATGTTGATGCTTACACCATAAGTGCAATAGGGTAAATTAGTTAAAAAAAAAAAGAAAAAAGGAAAAAGGTCCAATAACATCCTAAGAAATTAAGCTCACTTTAAAATCTAGCTTATGACAAAAATACTAGAAAAAACATATAACATATAGAATTGTTAATGAGGCATAGTAGAACTCTAATATATAAGGGAAAAAATAACTTATTTTGTAACCAAATAAGATATGAGAATTTGCAACCAAATTGAATAAGAGTTTTTAAGGTTATTACTATTTAAAATGACTTTTGACATAAGATAAATTTAGCAAATTATGTATATTTATTTTTAATTACAATGTCATAATTAATTAGAAAAAAAAGTTAATAATGTCTCTCTATGTAGAGATTTACTAAGGCTATCCTTTAATTGACCACTTCTTTTTCTCTAGCAACTAATATACTTTCAAGGATAATCTAAAAAGCAATTAACATTAAGAATTTGTAAGGTAAAAGAAAAGAGGAAGGCTAATTTAATCACTTATTTCCTTCATAGATTACTCTATATTTTGTCTTAAGGCTAAAAAATAAATATTATGTATCCATTTCTTTTGCCATTATCTAATCTTTACTATCATCCAACTGCCTAGTAAATGTGTTATGTAAAATGTAGTATTTATTTTTATAAAAATGAATAAATAAATAAGATAAACAAATAAATAACATAGTCAATGAAAAAGACCATAGGATAATGTGCCCTAATTCCTTAAACCAAATTTAGAGCACGATAAAGGATCATTATAAATAGTGAAATCTATATCAATAGGTAAATCTAATATAAAGGTGGTACTTTCATGTGCTTTATAAATTATAAAACTAAAGGATATAGATTATTTGTCTATCAAATATTACTCAATAATCAACAAAGCAAATTAACATTAAATCTCATACTTCATATCATTTACAATCACATAAATCAAATAAAAGATTAAAATAAATGGATTTGAATCCTCACTATTTAGATTATCTCTGTTTTCTTTAATAAACTTTTAAGATGCTTATAGATTTTCAAAAATTGTTGGCTAAGATTAATTCCCTCCATTTTGAAAGAAAAAAATTTCAATTTTAGATCATTTCTTCTACTTTTTACACTATATCTTCTTTTAAGTAACAAGAAACTCCAATAGAAATCTCCTTATTCCACAAAATAACAAGTTAATCATTGTCATAAGCAAATCCAATTATTTTCTATTGCTAGTCATTTTCATTATAGAAATTCATATTTTTAATTGGAATGAAAAAAGATTTCATTTTTGGACAATAAAATTGAATATGATATAAGAATTTTTTCGAACAAACATTTGAGAGATCATCAACCTTTTTTTTTTCTTTGAAATAGAAATATTTTTATGGTAACATTCCAAGTTTTTTTTAAGCTTTCCCTTTATTATTTTCTTTATTTTTCTTTTTATATTATTTCATTTTCTTTTGTTTTTTATATCAACTAATTCAATATATATAATGAAATATAATGTTATTGTCTATGCATACCATGTCAATTAGAATATTATGATAATTATGTCAACTTTATCTAGAGTAGGAGTGTTTACTTTTAAAACATTAGTAGTTTTTACACAAATTTTAAAGTTTTCAAAAATAGTTTAGGTAATTTACCCATAAAATACCATTGCTTTACTTTCAAATTAACATTAGTAACTAATTGTTGATCACCATAATCTACCACCTCTATCATTCTCTTTTTCACTTGATGAATGAAATTACTAGTCTATTAGAAAATGAAGGGGAAAATTCCCTTAAGCATCTAGTATCTTTTTTTTTTAGTTAATTGAGCATATATTATCTTATTGAAAGAAACAATGTTTTCTTAACTATTAGTCACATTTTTTTTTCTTTGATGATTACCATGAAGAAGAGGATTTATAATTATTTGTGCATCCTTTTGAGAGAATAATGTTCATGCTACTAATTGTTTAATTCTTTTATTATTTTCATGCTTATAGAATTTGTATAAAAGAATACGAATTTCTTAAACATCACTAGGATTTATAACCTACCTATAGATCACCTCAAAATTATTTTACATGGTGAAACCAAGAACACTAGAGGATTATGTCCTATTTTGATTAAATAATATAGACATGAAAGTTTTCACCTTTATGATAAAAGAAATACAATAATTAATAATAATATTATATCTCTCTTAACGAAATAGAACTAATAATGGAGGTTTTTTTTTGGGGGGGGGGTGGGGGGGGCCACGCAATAGAGGAAGGAGAAATTATCTAAAATTAGAGGTTTTTTTTTCTTTTTTTTTTTTTTAATGTAAGGTGTTAATCTTAGCCATCCATTTTAAATAATTCATACAACAAAATAAAGCCATGTTACTTATAGTGTTTTATGGATGAAGTTTTCCAAATTTTAAGTTAAATTAATAGATGAGAATAAGTATACGAATGCAATAAACCACTCAAGCAAATGGATGTTATTGAATATTAAAATGAGTCTAGTTCTAACACACCTAAAATACCCTTTATTAAGGTAAACAACATAATTAAGGGAAAAATTGTAATTAAAACAATAACTAAAACGAAATTAACAAAAGTATAAAGTTATATTGTTGTTTAAAACTTGATTTAAGGTTAGAGTAAATGGATGAGGCTTAGGCACATATGTAAACTACTGGACTTGCTTCAGAGCACCTAAATGAGATGAGACCCAATTGACTTGCTTCAAAGCATAGAGGAAAGGTTTGGTGTAAGTTTATTTTGTATTACTTTGTTGTAACTTTTAGTAGCTGCTCCCCTTATATTTTCTATCCTAGCTTGACTTATAACAATTTTCACTCATAAATTTATATACTAATGTTTTGGTTTGATTCTCATCATTATTACAAGGTTATTTAATATTTTCCATGAATCTAACTTCTATTATGCCTTAGATGAGGAATTTTCAAAACAAATAAACTCTTCTCAACTAGTTTTTATTTATATCGTGCAACTTAATCTCTCTGATTCTCTTCTTGGCTCATAAGGAAGGACATAATGCGTTAACCATTCATACTAAAGGCATAAGTATTTTCAAATTCAACATAAATAGTCTTTCATCATATTGGCATGGTTATCCTAAAAGTACACAAGGAACATCCATTGACCCTATATCACAAAGAATCTTTTCTGCATAGTTACTCAAGGATGATGGAACATATGGTTATTTATTGACATGAATAGTCCCTTCCTCACAAAACCATTTTAAACTGTAAGATTTTCTTTTTATCATTGTCTTCAACTCTAAAGCATAAATGAACCAAGAAAATGCCAAGATAGTGCAACTTCCCTAGTGAACGATTAAAGATTATACCTTCCCCTCTAATTGAAATTTAGTGTAAAATAAGTTTTCTCCATGCTTACTAGTAGACTTAAATGTGTAGATAGGTTTCTCCCGATAATAAGAGATAACAACGAACCATCACCCATATCCTTAACCATGATCTTGCCTCGATTTACATCAAAAGAATTTGATTCTAATATCAACATCAACTTGCTACTCTTTTACATCTTCCTCTCTATCTACTTGAAACTATAGAATTTCATCCTTAACAATCATCACATGATGATTTGAGTACTATGCAATTAAGTGACTAAAATTGGAAAATTTAAAGCATTTACCCAAATGAATTTATCTTAGTTTGTGTTTGATCTAACTCTTATGCGTTATATATGTTAGGAGTCCTCTATTTGCTACTATCTCCCTACTCATAATGTCTTACATTTCTCTTAGAATGCTTGAAGTATCCATCCCTCTAATTTTTAAGCACATCTTATCATATGTATCCTAAACTTTTCGACATCTACACTCGCTCAACCATACCTCAAAGGCTATAATTTGAGGAACATCTCCTAACAACATTGATGTGCCTAAGAGCTCAATTTTACTAAGGCTTGTCGTAGGTTAGTAGCTCCTTCTTAATAAAGAGGAAACAATAGTGGAAAATTAGCAAAACCGTAAGCTACTTAGAGGATATAATGCACTAATAAACATAATATAGCCTAAACATTGGCTTGCTATGACTTATAAGCACAAACCTAAGGTCCTTGCAATTAGTTCTCATTATTGGAACTAGATAAGAGAATGAATGAACTCAAAGCTATGTTAGCTACTTAAGAACAAATAAGATGAGATATTTATTGAAAAGGATTCAAGTACCCTTTCGGTTTACATATTGAGGATTTATTATAGTAGTCCTTTAGAGCAATTTATAGAAAAGAGAGAAGATTAAAGGATATAACCAAAGGTAGTAAAAATTAAACATCTAAAAGGGGTAAATACATAAAAGGGAACATAAGGAATACTTTTAGAAAGGTGTATAGGCGAAGACAGTTCGTAATACATATCAATTGGCTACTAATGTTATACTTTAGCAAAAATAGATAAAGAGGTATGGAGATGGTAATTTGTTAAGCAAGTCGAGTGTTAGCAAGTCTATTGGAACATTGGTTAGTTAGCTTAGAATCAGTTTGGTTAGCATAGTAGTAGAATGATCCAAGTTGTTGGTTCTTGATAAGCTAGTTGGCAATTCCTTCTAGGTAGGGCTCTACTACTCATATAGGAATATGATAAGTAGACATTTGATGCAGTTGGAAGCCTTAGCTGTAGTCCAACTCATCCTTAGCAAGTTAACCACTTAGGATCCTCAACACTAAATTATAAAGACCTCGGAGCCAACCTCAAGTGAGATAATTGGCCTCAACAATGTTGTAGAAAGGTTAGATTCCCATCAACTCCCTAAGATGGTTGAAGATTTGGTCTCCAATCATCGAGTTCAGCTTCATCTAGGGTGTATGGAGTAAGGTTTGCTACATTAAAGTTTAAAGAAATACCATAGCCATCAGGTAAATCTAACTCATAGGCATTATTGTTGATCTATTGTATTACTTTGAGTTGTCCATTAAATTTGAGGTAAATCTACACTTAATCCCCTAGCTGAAAGCTAACGACATTTCTTCCCTAGTTTCTAAGCTCCTTTTACTTGGCTACTATCTTTAGATTTGCTCAACTACCTTCTAATGTAGCTTCTAAAGCTCCTTAGCCCATGTTATACCTTATATACTTTCATCCTTTGAAGATGACCTAGATATCATACTCATAGGTAAGGTTAGATTGACTCTATAGATAACCTCAAATGGAGACTTGCTGGTTGAGCTATAGGTGAATATCGTATAGGCAAACTTGACAATTGGTAAGCATAAGTCCCATTAGCAAGTTTCTTACCTATTGCAACTCAAAGCAATATCTTTAAATCATGTCAAAAACTTTGGTCTAGCCATCAATTTGAGAATGATAAGATGTGCTAAACATCAGTTTCATTTTAAGGCTCCTTTACATGGTCTTCTCAAAGAAACTTATGAACTTCTAGTCTCAATCCAAGACAATGCTATGAGGAACTCTATGTAATCACTCAACTTCTTGTATAAAAAAAAAGGTTAGCTATAGAACGAGCATCATTAGCCTTATGGTAAGGGATGAAATGGGTTGTCTTGCTAACTTGATCAATTATCACAATGATGGAGTCATGCTTTTAAGCTGCTTTAGGTAAGCTGAATGCAAAGTCTATGCTCAAATCAATCCATAGCTAGCTAAGGATGGGTATAAGCGTATACTCTCTACAAGGTTCCTTCTTTCCTTTAGCCCTCTTGCATACAACATAACTCTCTAAAACCCAATGTATATCTTTTATGATCTTTGACCAAAAGAAATGCTCCTTCAACAACTCATAAGTTCTTTTCTCCCTAAAATGGCCTACTAATCCTTGACATAAGCTTCTTAAACAAGTAGTTATGCTATCGAACTACTTAGAATGCATAAGTAACCCTTCTTAAACAAACACCCTATATGGGCTAGTAATACCCATGAATAGACATCCCATCTTAACACTTTGCCATAATGGGTCTAAAATCTTTGTCACCATCATAAGCCTTAGTTAATAAACCAAATCTAAGAAACTTTAACTTGTAGTTAAGTGATTTGTACATGTTATCAAGATAAGGCATTAGCCACATTGTTCACACTTCCCTTCTTATACTTAACTATAGAAGAGAAATTCTCCGTAAACTTAACCAAACTGTCCTTACTGATGTGATGGCATGTGTTGGCCTCAAAGATTTTAAGGACTCATGGTTTGTATAAATCACAAACTCTCGAGATAATAGGTAATGTAAGCATACAATAAGGGCTTAAACTATGGAGTAGAACTCCTTGTCATATACTAAGTAATTCTGGGTACACCACTTAACTTCTCATTGAAATAAGTATTGAGCCTCTATTCTTGCATGAGCATGGCTCTAATCCTCACTCTTGAAGCATTACACTCAAGCTCAAGAACCTTCTTAAAACTAAGCAAGGGAAGAACAAGAGTGGTGATAAGCCTCTACTTAATATCCTTAAAGCTTCTTTAAGCTTAGTTAGTTCATCTAAACAACTCGCCTTTCTTAGTCAGCCCATTTAGTAGGGCTGCAATAACACTAAAATTATAAATGAATCGCCTACAAAAAGATGTAAACCTATGAAAGCTTTTGATCTTGGTCATGCTTTATAGGATTGACTAGTTGATTATTTCCTTTACCCTCTCATCATCGACTTAGACTCCTTCTCTATTGTCTATTAAACCTAAAAATACCATCTAAAGCACACAAAAAGTAAACCTCTTCAAATTCTTAAAAAGAACCTTAACTCATAAAATATCAAACAATTCTCTAAGATGCAAAACATGCTTAGGAAGATCCTTAGAATATACTAAGATATCGTTCATTTAAACTACAACATACCTTTCTAACTGGTTGTGCAATAAATGATTCAACAAGTACATGAATGTGCTTAGCACATTGGCTAGCTCAAACAACATCACTATCTATTCTTATATAGCTATGCCATGTTTTGAAGGCAGTCTTCAATTTGTTACTTGGCCTCATCTTAATCTAATGGTAGCCACTCATTAGATTTATCTTTGAAAAGATTTGAGCCCCATATTGCTTGGCTAACATATCATCTACTTTTAAAATTAGGTATTGATATTTAATCTTAATTCAATTAATAGCTTAATTGTCTATACATATTCTTCGAGAGCCATATTTCTTAGAATTAGTAAGGCAAGGATGGCATAAAGGTTGGTAATTTCTCTAATAAAGTCCTTCTTAACCACCTCATCCATTTCCCTTGCGATAGGCAAATCGGTCCAACAACATCGCTCTAGGCTTTAAGTCAACACTATGCTCTATTTTTTTTTTTTTTTTTTATGGGTGGTAACAATTCTACATCTCCTTAAGGAAAACATCACAAAATTCATCTAGTAGTTCTCCTATCTTAATGGGTGATAAGTGTATGAAACTACACACTTATTTAAAGGATTTTTCTAATAATTATACGTGATTTAATAAGTTTTTGTGCCAAAGCGAGTGAAATTTCATTAAAATCACATATAATTTCTCAATACAAGTATAAATCATATTTTTGTATTTTAGTGTTCAAAAGTTACATATATTTGAAAAATTTAAGCTTTTTATGATTGTTCTTGTAGGTCTTGAGGCTACTATGTAGTGTTAGCCCTTATTGAAGAAGCTAGAAGCAAGGAAAAGATGAAGAAATGAAAAAGAACCATCATAATGGTAGATTACCATCGTGATGGCAGAAATAAGTTTGATAACCATTAGGATGGTGCACTTACTGACATCTAGAATAGAAAGATTTGAAGTATCTCAAAGAATTTACCATACCGTCATAACAGTATCAACTTTAGGATAGTACTATCACGATGATATCTTCCTTATATAAAAAGCTACAATTCATAGCTCACAAAATGGATGCAATTTTTTTCTTTTTCGACTTCCTTTCTTCTTCTTTCATTAAGGTTTTTAGGTTTTCAACTTCTTAGGTTATTTAAGGTTTGATTTAGCTTAGATTAAGTTAGTTTTAGTGGATTCCAACCACAAGATATGTGAAAAACATCATTCCAACATAGATTGAAGATTGGAACTCCTCTTGTTAGGTGATTTCTCTCTCTACTCGATTTCTTGTTATTTTAACTTTGTATTCCCATTATATTCATGAGGATTATGAATCTTTTGATGTTAATGGATTAATATTTGGTGCTTGTGTTGTTTATTGTGATTGTATGTTATATGGGTTATGAGTTTTAAGCATTAAACATGTATTTCTCTTGTGAAGAAATGTGTGTAGATTGGTATTATGTGTAAAGGATGAATTTTAGTCATTTTCATGCTTATTTAACTTAGATTAATTATTAATGCATATTGATTAGGTTAAGATTTCACTTTGAGAATCAATCTTTAATCTATATGCACGAAAACCATAGAAGAACTCAAGTAAGATGCCTTTTCTTAATTCATATACTTAGTTCTTAATTGTAATTATTTGAGTGTTGGAATCTCATGCTTTATTATATTAGGAATAGTGTTTAGGTTTAGTCTAATAGAAATAATATCTTTGTCATTTTTGCTGTTGGAATCTTTTGTTTATCCACATTAGGCTAGTTATTGAATTTTATTCAATAAAAGAATCAAATTTTATTTAGCTTGCTTAGATATGAATAGTAATAAAACAGTTGATAGCTAGCATACCATTCCCTTCAAAAGTATGCCCTTAGAGCTCACCTTATACTACTAATCAACTAGTAAGATAGCCAAAGTTTTTGTGGTTTCCATAAGTTTTTATCAAAATTTACAAGTTTGATCGATTAGTTTTATATTTCTACTATTTTAAAAAGGAGCTAATTTTTCCAATTAATGTGTGACTCGTGGAATTGGTGAACGCTAACCCAGTGGGTACCGAATCTAAGTCAATGACCTTTAAGAGTTGCTTGATAACAAGTAAGTACATAAGCTCAATAGTGCATAGAACTTACTTAAGTTCACCTCATCTCATGAATAATAGCTTCTTCTCTACTCGACTAAGCTGGGTTTGAGCTTCTTATACTTCTTTGAATGTCATCAAATATAATTTAACTCTCTTACTATCTTTCTAAAATACATATGTGTTCCTATGCCCATAGAGTACTCACCAATGAAAAAGCTAAGGTTAATCAAGTAGAATGTATGATGCATGCATATATGTCACAAAATTTGATCCTGGTCCCTATTCCGTATGGCATTAACACTTGCACTTTCTAATAGAATGTAGGGTTCCTTTCTTCTGTAACTAGTGTACTTCATAAGGTCGAGGGTATAGAACGATTGGTAACTTCAATCAACTTACTAAGGTTGATTCAATAGCATTAGTAAAACTTAGACCATTAACTATGAGCACATATAGATTCCATTTAATCTGGCAACTAATAAGAAATAGGTTCTCCTCTAAGCATCATCTTTGGCAAGGGTTACATTTAAGGCTTGTCTCATAACCATGCTTACGAGAAAACATTCATTGAGTGTGATGCACTACATATATTTCCCATATAGAGGGAAACTCTCAATTAATTATTGCCATACAAATAGCTAATTAAAACATTATGCTAGTACATAATAAATTAATTGTTGTCTACTCACTATCAAAGCAACAAATTTTTGTTACCTTCACAAGCAAACTCTCACTTTTTCTATTTATGCTATGGTGTTTCTTTCCTTACCTACAGAAAACTAAATAGTCATTTCTTCTCATCTTCAATAACTTTCAATTCTTCACACTTGAGAAAATTAATCATCACTCTATACACTCAAAACACAACTATTCGTCAGAGCTTTAATTTTTGTTTTTTTAATCCTACATCATCTAATTAGACCTTCAATCATTGAGTAGTAGCATACACATTACAATTTATTTTGTTACTTTTTTATTATAACTATTAGAGTTCATGCGTTTATGTTTTTTTCTAATTTTTTAGGTGAAAATAAGACTAATGTGTTTTGGTCAAACACTATTGAATTGTGTTTAATTGAAAGAAATTGGTAGACTGTCATATATGGTCGTAGTCATAGTTTCATGTTAAATTTTGATTACTTATTAAGCATGCATAGACATAGATACCATTGCTTTTCCTTTAGGGTCTTCGTTTAGAGAAAAGATTCGAGTGAAAATAAAATTAATATCAACCAAAGAGAAATAATAACAAAGTTACAAATTGCAAAGATCGTCCCTTACCCAACATTAGCAAGGAGTTGCTTACTCTTAAGAAAGTATTTGTAATTTTTTTTTTGTTTTCATTTCTAATTGTTTTATTTGTGTTGTATACCTTAAATGTGGTTTATAATAGTGATATAGTTAAGATTTTTGTGATAGAGAAAAGGATATCAAGTTTCTTAAGTATCTTATCAACTTAGTAATTTCTATTGTTTGTGCCATTATGGATATTATTTCAATGAAAATTAAAATGTTAATTCGTTATTGTGGCGACCCTAATAGGGGCCTAGTAGTATTGCCTAAAATTTCCATATCTCATGTGCACCCATGATAAGAAAATCGCCTTGCAAGTCAGAGATTGCAAGACTCTAAATAGTTGTTTACTAGAGTCTTCAATTTTAGTTCATTGACTCATTATATAATATATATAATTATGGATATCCAATTTTTCCACAATTCCTCAGAACCACAGAGAATCAGTATCCCCTACCAAAATAGCAAAATAAGATAGACAATTCTAGGAAATTCTAAACTTACTAAATATACTAAACTTAATTGAGACATTAGTCATTTTTTCGGAGTATTCCGAATTAATTACACAAGCCTTTTCATCATACTGATTCAATAGTAGCACTCTGCACTCGATTCCTATCCCAGTCCCAACTATCGATCAACCTACAAGGAAAAGAACTGTTGGAGTATAAGCTTACGCTTAGTGAGATAATTACCCTCGTCAATACCACACAGCAGAAATTTATTATATGCACAATCATATGAATGCATGAACAATTAGTATACCAAAAACGCATGCAGTGACCTAGGAACTGCATACGACTCAGAATTTCGCCCCCTGAAGTCGGGGTTTGGAGATAATTAACCGACCCAAACCAAAATCCGGGTTCTAGACCTTCGGTTTTAATTCATTAGCACTACTATGCTTAAGTCAAAACAAAACTATGTATATATATACATATATATATACTTTCATTACCGAATAATAAATCATATTTCCAAAATCCCAAGTCTAGCGGTGTGGTAGCCTCCGCAATCCACAATCACACGCCCTAAGCAGAAGCCACAAGACTCGGCCCCTCACCGACGGTTGGCGTCTCCCGGCGCCTAGTAAGCCCATCAGCTTAGGTCAGAGACTCAATATATATATGATAGCATAGCTAGTGCCCAATCCTGCAGGAAACTCGTATTCCTGTGAGTCCCCTCCCATCTTCTGCGTGAAGCGGCAAATGGTGTTATCCGTATGCAATATGGGAAATGCATGATTCATTTTGAGTTCTCAATCGTATAAGTGATTAACTTGATTTTTAGAGTGACCAAACAATTTCATTCCATACAATTCACATATATATATATGCATTACAAGCGATTCCCATTATTATATACAATTAAAAAAAATCATCACATTCATCCATAAATTCAAACACATGCATCTCCCATATCCCACAAGCATCTAAATTTATATATATAGTTTAGGTGCATCTATTCTACAAGCACAATCAAGTAAAGAGTCATCGGGAATTTACTCACTCTGCCATGTGGGTCAATCAAAATAATTTGGGGGCAAGTCGTGTCCGTAAACAGTGTCCCCTGGTCATTGAAATAATTTTTATAAGGAATTGAAGTAAACTTAAGAAACTAAGTAAATTTTCCTTAAGTTTATACTCTTGACTAGTTTTTGAAATTTTCCCGATTTTTACCTAAAGTTCAATCGCGTATAACTTTTTCGTTTTAAATCCAATTTTTATGATCTTATAGTCAATTTTCATCGTTTTCGAGTGTACTTTAACGTGATAAGGTTAGATTTTCGAAATGAGGTATATAATTCTGTCCATGGGTCAGAACAGTAGCGTTCCTCATGTGTTGGAGTGTTTTTGGGCCTTGTTTGGTAATTGCGCTTTTTAATAACTTAAGAAATTCTTTGGGCTTGGTCTTTAGATTTTATCCTAAGCTTAAAATACTCCTTGAGATCAGATTTACAACTTTGATTTATATTCTTAAGGCTAACAACCACTTTTTGGGCCTTTTAGTGGGCATAAGTTATCAAATGGGCTTGTTTTTGGTTCAAACTAAAGTTAATGACTTTGGTGGGCTTATGGGGCCTTAGGTGGAATTATTATGGGCTTCAAAACAACTTCTCTTGGTACTTTAAGTTGCTGGTCAGATTTTTGTTGAAGGCCCATCTTAGAGTTCTAAGCTTGTTTTGAGAGTTTTAGGCCCGGTTTTGAGTTTCAGGCTTTGTATGCTAATCATACTTGCTTTGGTTAATCTTTTCACTTTGTTCATTCACTTTTATCATATTTTTAGGCCTCATTTACCCACGTTCCAGATCTGTTCATGTTGGTCCTAAGGGGTCCTTATTTGGTTTTTCAACTTGTTCCATCATTTCCTTAAGTTTAGGTGATAGATTATGCACTTAACTACTTGTGTATAAATCTTAACTTAAGTTTCCTTCCATCAAATGATCCTTTCACTCATGCTCCACATAAAGAAATAAAAGATCTTATACTTCATAAAACCTCCATATCATAGCTCATGTCATACAAAGTTGATTTCTTCATAAAACTTCATGTGATGGATTTTTCCTTAACTTAAGTCTAGATTTGAGCATGTTTAACTTAGTGGAAACAAAATCAACATTCAAATGATCATGGAACCTTCACGTCCAGCATGCTTACCCTTCATTAAAGTTCTCATTTCAAGATTTCCTTAGCTTAAAATCTTCCATTCAAAGCATTAAACAAATGTCCATACAAAACACCAACTTTACATGCTCATATTTCAACTTTATGTAATGGTTTTAGGGTTTGTTTCTTAAAACGAATTTTTGTGCTATAACAACTCAAACCTTACTCATATCTTCAAGAAATCCAAGTCTTCTAACATAAATATTAATCCACACATCACAAGAATCACTTACTCGTCCTTAACGCAAAGTTTAGTGGTTGTACACTAAGGTTCCTCTTAAGCCTTTAACTTTGCTTCCTCCTTTTTGCTTACCCTTTGAAACCCAAACCTTTTGGTCTTTTGGAAAGGGGTTTATGGAAGATTCTAATGGTCTTAGATGATCTTAAATGATGAAAGAAAATGGCACATGAGCAAGGGAAAAATGCCGTAAGTTGAAGCTTCAAAATGGAAGAAAAATGGATTTTGTGGGGTAAGGTTGTTTCCCCTTGTTATGTTTGTTTTAAAAGAGAAAAAGATGAAGTGAAAGTGAAATTGAAAGTGAGAGAAATGGGGAAGAGTGTGGCCGGTTGGAATGGTGAGAGAAGGAGTGTTTAAATGTCTTGAAAGTATTGTCTTAAAGCTTACAAAAAGTCAACAATTGTAACTCTTGATGATGTAAGCATTAAGGGGTGAATAGTGATGTGTAAGAGAAAGTGATTGATGCTTGAAAGACAAGAGTATGGCTCCCCATTCCTCCTTGTTTAAATCTGCCATTGGAAGTCTTTTTATGTCATGGAGTGGTCTTGTCACCTTTATTAAAGTTAAGCTCATGATTTCTTGTGAAAATTTGTCTATATGTAGTATAAGTGAAGAGGTGATAAGGAAATTGTCTTATTACTAGATTTTGATAAGTTATTAATTGATAAATGATTCCAACTCTCAATTGATAAGTTATCTAAGGTGATTGGTTGGTCTAATTATTTATATGTAAGGCTTATGCATGAAGATAAGGGCATAGCCTTATAGAAAATTGTTTTAGGATTTTTATCTTACATTGTTTTGTGATTTATGATTTGATTTTTGTAGAATTATGAAATTTTCTAAAGTTGAATGGAATTATTCAAATTAAATTATCGATTAATTATTTAAGGTTAAAATTCCTTAATGGTTTTAAGGTTTAGGGTTTTAAGTAGCTTTAGAGCTCGCAGTTCTTCAAGCTCGGGTTTTATCGACAATTGGCTTTTGAATTGTAAAAATTTAATTTGTTCCTAAATATAAACTTAAGTTTTTGGTTCGGTTGATCTTTGGGAATGTTCTGAAGGTACTCTTAATCAAGTCTTAGGCCTACTAAAAGTAGGGTTTACAGTTATTGTGCTGCAATTATAGAGCCCCTAGAGGATAGGTTGTTTCTTTAGCTTATTATTAGTAATGAGAAAACAAATGTTTACTTATTTGGGTCAAAAGTTTTAGCTTGCCAGTTTTCCTTTTTTCATCCATAATGACATTTTAGTAGTGACAGAAATTTTGTGCTACTAGTATTAGATCCTATGCTAGTAATTTTTATCTTAAAGGATTTTCTTTCTCCTTAAACATTCATGTGTTTATGATGAATATATTAAATGAGTAAAAGATGAGTGGGAACCACCTATTTCCAGCAACATCTTCAATTAGAGGATAAACATATAGGAAAAAGAGACGTATACATAAAAATAATGGGACTATATGTAGGACCAATTTCTTATATATCACAATCTAATGGATAGAGTTGCTTGAAATAGGTGTTTCAAAAAGTAACTATATATTTTTTTTTTCTAAAGTTTAACGAGTAATTAGTTTTTTTTTCTTGTATTACAAAAATAAACTTTTTTTTTTCTATGTCTCATTGCAATTTTGATATAGAGCCTTTCAAGGCCATCCTATGAATAGAAGGTTTGTTTTTATCTTAAAGGATAGAGGTGTTTGTTATCATCTATGGGATAAAGAAAGTTGTTAAATTAGTTATTATATAATAATTGATATATTAACATATAAAACCTAAAATCTTCACATAAAAATTATTTTAAAAAATCCATATATAATGATTTGACAATAACTATTAATAGAAGTTTCAAATTTTATTGCTTATAATACTCATGAAGTATGGTTTAATATAGGAACAAACGCTAAAGAAGTAGCTCCAAAACAAATAAAATAATGGATATTGATGAAGTAGTACATTGCTCTAAATCATATTTCAACGTTAAAATAGGTATAGTATTTTCAAGTGAAAAAGATTCTTTTAATATTTATAATGTATATGCATACAATTTAGGTCTTAAGGTGTGTAAAGGCCAAAAGTATTATAACTATAAGAATCAATTACGTACATATAAATTTCTATATTGTTGCGAGGGATTTAGCCTAGAGATTTAGCCTAGAGATTTTTCCCTATAAGGAAAGATAAATTGAATGGATAATAAAAAAATGTAGATGTAATACTTATGTCAAATTTAACATAAAAGAAGATGTGTGGAAAGTTATTGAATTTAATCATACCCATAATTGTCAATTTATTGTTGAGAATAAATGCATCTAATTAGATCTAATAGAAAGATAAGTGAAACATGAGAAGAAGTTTTCTCCACTATGCATGACATTGGGATCAAAGAAACTAAGGAATAATCATTCTTGAAAAGTGAAGTAAGAGGTGCAAAAAATATTGGTTGCACATATAATGATCGTAAAAATTTTTTGCAAAGTAAAAAAATTAACATGTTTAATGCTAGGGATTATTAAAGTTTATCGAATAATTTACATTGCTTTAGTGCTAGGGATTATCAAAGTCTATTGAATAATTTACATTGCTTACAATCAAATGGTAGTAACTTATTATACTCATTTCAAGTTTATAGTGAAAATAGGATGACAAAATTTTTTTTGGTGTGATGGTTTATTGAGAGCATATCATGCTTGTTTTTGTGATGTAATTGCTTTCGATACTATCTATAGAACTAATAAGTACAATATGATATATAACACATTTGTTAAGATAAATCATCATTAGAAAAATGTTCTATTTAGTTGAGTATTTTTTGTAGATGATATAATATCATCCTTTATTTGGATATTTCAAACTTTTCTTAAAGTTGTGGGTAACAAAGAACCAAAGACTATTTCTACATACAATGACAAATGCCATTAGTACAGTGTTTTCTCTTAGTAGCCATTGTTTATTTATTTGGTATATTTTATAAAATGCCAAACATCATATTCCTTACCTTTTTATCAAAATCTAAATTTGTAAATAAGTATTTTTATAGGATTTTGGATGATCGTGAATCAGAATCTGAAATGGAAGAGATCTAGAAGTAGATATATGAGGTATGAGATTTAGCAAAAAATAAATAACTAAATAACTTGTATAAAATTCACCATAAATAATGTCTAGCATTTGGTCGTGATATATTTTCCATAAGTATAAGGTTAACACAATGAAACAAGAGTACAAATATCATTTTTCATATTTTGTCATGTAAAACTATGACTCTCACAAAGTTTATATTTTATTACGAAAAAGAAGTTGAGAAAATATATAAAGTTGAAGTTGCAGATGATTTTGAGAATGCTCAAGGTAAGGTGAAACTGTTTGCTCAAAATAATGGAATTTTGAGACATCCTTCTAATGTATATACATATACCAACTTCTAGATGTTTCAAGTTTTTACATATCACTTTAGAGCATATAGTTAAGGTTAGCAATGATGGCTCATTATATACTTATGTTTTAAAGGCTAAAAATAGTCAAAGGAAACATATTATGCCTTACAATTAGAATGATTTCAACTTGATATGCAATTGTAAATTATTTAAGATGAAAGAATGGTTATGTTGTCATGCTTTATACATATTATATAATACAATGTTTATAATGCTACTTCCATTCCATCATAATATATTTTGAAGTGATAGATAAATATTGTAAAGGAAGGGGGTTATTTTTTATGAAATTAATTTAGGCTCTTAACATATGAAGAAGTCAAAGATACTTGTTTAAAGAACTTAATAGACATGGCCTTTAACATTCTAAGTTTGAGTGTAGATAATGATAAAACAAAAAAAAAATGATAAGTAAAGCTTTAGATGAGCTTAAAGCTCAAGTTAAGACCTTCAAATCAAGTAGTAGAAAAATAGATAGTATCAATGCTTCAAGGGTAGTTGATAACTTAGATATTTTAAATTATAGTAATGAAAAGTAGATGCTCGATGCACTCCAAGGGAAACTTAAGGGCATTTCAAATAAAAGGTTAAAAAGTTATATTGAAGTACAAAAAAAAAAAAAGAACTACTGTAAATAAAGCACCTCCATAACATCTTGAAGCATATTTTCAACCAAATCTTCTCAATTCAAATTAGTCAGCAAACATCAATTCTTCTATAATTGGAAGCTATTAAATAAATACATATAGCCAAAATTTAGTGAGTATATTACTTATTGGTACTTATTATTATTCATTTATAATAACTTTATAAGTAATTTTTTTTTATATATTTTACAATTCTTATTTTGAGTCTCAAGTTTGTGGCAAAAATAACAATATGTCAATATATTGTGTTCATCAATCAAGTAAATTTCTTATTGTAATATTTCTTGTGCAAACAAAAGATAAAAGCTATATCATACAATAATTTGAGGAAAAATGTCTCATATTTACATAATATATGACTTTTTTTTTATAGGCATTAGCAATACTAATGAGAGAAGCCAACATTAGATGTAGTTCTTGAGTTGTTAAGAATTATCAACTTTTTGAGTCAAAGGTTAAGTGAAGTGAAACTTCCTTTTTTTTTTTTGTTTTCTTTTTTCTTTTTAATGGATGTTGCATTATGTGTTTTTTAGAAAAGCTAATGATTTCATATAGTATGGGTAGAATTAAAGGTAGATTAAAATTTTATGATGACAAGAAGTAGCTATAGATTTGGATGAAGTTATGGATGGGGAAGAATACATAAGGAACAGTTGTTTATGGTTTATTAAGTCATATTGATTTTTAAACTTAATGTTTTATGGCTTATTTGATATTAGAATAACTTTTGGACAAAAAGAAAATTTTTATTTTTGGCCATAAAATTCTATTAATAAATTTTGATTGTATGGATACAAGCAGTAATGACTCTTCTTTTTTTTTTTTTTTGAATTTTTTGCTTCATACATGAATATATGAAGTTCCCTTATGACAGTCTTCATATTTTGAATAGGTCATGCAATTTGATTTTGAACAATTGCACCAAGAATATGTTAATTTGATTTTACTTTCTTTCATTATGAGCTTTGCATTTTGATTTTTAACAATTATATTTTAATAAGTTATAGATTTTTTACAAGTTGCACTAAGGATATGCATATTTTGATTTTAGCTTCTCTCATGATAGGGTTTGTATTTTGATTTTTAGTGAGTTACATTTTACAAGTTGCATGAACAATATGCCTATTTTGATTTTATTTCCCCTCATTATAGGCTTTGCTTTTTTAACATGTGATGGATGGTATACACGAATATTTTGTAATTATGACTGGTTTCCTACTTTGCAAAGAAAAGACGCATGGTACAATGTTGTAGATATATTGACTATTCAAAATATATTTGTTTTAATACCTAACTTCAATATTATTGCTTACTAAATTCTAGTTATGATAAATGGAAATTCCATTATAGTAATGTTACTACAACCAATCCATTTCAAATTAGTCATGGCAAATAATGGGAAAGTTATATGAAAATTTTGTACTGATTTTGTATATATTTTTAATGAGATGTGTTTCTTGCTTAATATTAAGGTAACATTTTTGTAGAGTTGGAACTAATTTGGCAACTTCTAAGATTTTCATTCAAAAATTTCTACAACATTTACAATAGAAATAGAATCCCCAAATATGTTACCCATAAATATTTAATTTACAACCAAGAAATAAAATTTCCTTTACACCTAATCCCATTAATTTGATTCAAATCTACATGTTTGATTTTCCATATTCAATATTGACATAGCTTGTTAATGTCCATATTAACATAAACACAAACATAATATTTTCCCATCATACTTGAATTATTTAATATACTTACGTATTAAAGTCCCACATTTTTATCTCCTTCTAATAAGCTCCCGCATTGCCTACAATCCTTCGAAACAGTAAATTATTAAAAGGTATATAGCCATCAATACAAGTTAATATAAATACACCATGTCACTATAAAAAAGAGAGAAGAGAATCAACAGCGCATAAAAACAAGTCATCGTCATATTTGCTCTAAGTATAATTACATATCAAATAAAAATAGTACAATAACTTTATAATATCTAAAATCTATCTAGCGTCGCTCCTAATTTGTGCTACTCTATCACTGTTGTTGGTGGATTTTGGTGATTAAGAATGTCCTACAAAGCAAAAAAAGTTATTTGGTACCTAAGTTAGTAAGTAAGAATAAGGAAAGAAAAGTGAGTGGTCAAGAGTTATCAGATATTTCTTACAAAGTCTCTTTCTCGTATTTATAGGAGATTGTCGTGTTGAAGTAATAGTTATTGGAATAACTGTTGAGACATGTAAAAGTTTCTTAATTAGACACCTTCCTTGAAATATAGGAAGAATAGGTAGTTATGTAATACAACTGTATTTATAATAAATGTTTACGCCATGAACTTAAATTCAAATTGGGATCGGATCTGTATTACTTGGCGAGATGTTAAGAATGTCAATTACTCAACCTGTTGGCAACCGAATAGATGAGTAAGTGAAACTTTCACTATTAAAGCTTGTCAGGCTGAGTGGACAAAACTGGCTATTAATAATTATAACTACAATATGGACATTTAAGAGTATCAAATAGATAAATACAAATAAACCCTTTAGATATCCAATTAATCTAACAGAATTTGTCATATAAATTATAAAGTCATATTGTACACAAATACTAGTTATACTTCATAAATTACAAGGTAGCTTAATACATAAAATATGAATATTAGACTGGGCCATAATTTACATCTCTAGAGATGTTATAAGCAACTTTTTTAACTTATTATAGTTGGTCTAAGGTAGCAGAACTTGTGACTTCCATCCTTGCACAAAGGTGTTGATACCATAGAGCCTTCATATGTATAAATGGGTTCTAAATTGTAGAACACCTATAGGATGTCACGAAAAACCCTTAGAATGAATTACATCCATTTAAATAGTTTGAAGTACCATAGCTAAGATAATCAATTGTCTTTATCCTTTACATTATGAGAATAATATTGTTTTTAGGAGTTGTTTCCAAAGATGTAGTCTAATTAACCAAGAAACACCCTTCAAATAAGATTATCTACCATTTTAATACCATGAATTCTTTCTACATCAATTAAAATAACACATACATAAATATGCATTTATATTCATAAAATTTAATAATAGAAACTAAAAGAAAATTAAAGAAAGAAAAAAATGATCATATACACAAAACATTTGAAATTATTTTGATTTGCTGAAGGTTTTGTTCATATCAATTGGACGTAGATTTCAAGAGTTTTTCTATAAGGAAAATCAAAATAAAAAGATTCTTAAAGAGTTACCTCATCTTTTTTCATCATAATCTAGATAATAGAAGACCCATCACAAAAATAGAAGAAAAATAAATATTTATAAAAAAAATGGATAAAAGAAGAAGTACCAAAGGTTTATGTTCAATGAATGGTCATCATAAATTGCAATTACTTTATAATCTTTTTCCTATCATTCTTTCATCTAGGACAGCAAAAGAGGAAAAAAAATCAATTAACCAAAAGATATAGATTTGTTAAATGTATTAAGATCAAAATGTTATGTTAAACACCTCACAATCACACATAAAAGCAATAACCAAAGCAAACAACAGCACCCAGTGCAGCAATTCCAAAAGAGCAATAGGAATCTGGTGGCCTTAAGCTCTTGTTCATCAAAGAAAAGATCCTTTGGCACCTTAAACATGCCATAAATGCAAATCGTAGGTGTTCCCATAAAAAAAAAAAAGACGAGACCGGCATAGATCTAGATTTGGTGTGGAAAATTACCATGAAGATGAAAAAGGTGAGTTCAATGGGTAAAAGAGGTAAAGAAATAGCCAAGGGACGAAGAGCAAGAGAGACAAAGGATTAGCTATGAGTGAGAAGAGGGCATAGAAACTAGAAAATAAGGGAAAAGTAAGGGAGTTAATCTATGTTCATAATAAGGAAGCTTGCCTTTGACTTTTGAAATTAGAAAATGGCAATCTTTAAGTCTTTATCTAGAATTTTCAATTCAAAAGATAAGGGAGATTACTTCTGATGGTAACTAAAATGTGTTGGTTTTGACAGTGAGCAGATGACAATTCATATATTATATACTGGCATGGAGTTTTAATTAGCAGTTTGCATGGAAATAATTAATCGGGAGTTGCTTACCACATGGGAAATCTACGTGGGTATTACACTCAATAAATCTTTTCTCTATGCTTATATATTGTCCTTTCTCATCATGCATAGTAGCCTCTTTGTCTTCATAGAACTCTTTGAACACATCAACAATCCCTCCTTCATTCTTTACAAGTTCCTTTTTCTCTATTATCTCATCTTCATCTACATTATCTACCCCATCTCCCTTCAGAATAATCACTTTACAGTTCGAACATCACGACATAACATACTTGAAACTGAGATACTTGAAAAACTTAATTTGACTTAGCTTTCGATAGAGCTTTGCCTTGTCTCTCTCATTTACTCAAGTTAGGTAGCTACAACTTTATCGTGATGATTGCCTCGATGGTAAACCCTTTCTAAGCTTAGACTTTTGTAGTCTTCTCTACATAATGCTTCAAGTCTCCATTAAATAAGTTGACTCGAGAAAATATGTTGAGATGGTAGTGCTTGGCTCTAACTATTAGACCTCTACCTCTCTATTTTTCATGCAATTTAGATAGCATCATTAAGAAAACTAATCCCCTACACTTCTATAATGTTATAGATGTCGTACTTCATCCCCTTAATCAACCTTGACATAGTTCAAGCCTTAAGCTCCTCAACTACACATCACATCATCAACATTTGAAGTTCTTTAATATCTTCATATATGCTCATTCCTTCTTGCATCCACATTTGTAACCTTTTGAAGGTATCCTATAGATAAAAATCAAGAACAAACAGTCTCCTCATAATTTACTTCATCTCTAGCTAAGAACATGCCTTGTGCTCTCAATCTCTCCTCTATTACATTTGTAAATTCTTCATCACAAGGCAACACATCGCATAGATTCAAGGGCAACTAATTGTACCATCACATCTTCACCATACTCCTAGCATTTAAATAGTTTGTCTGCTTTATCCTCTTAATATAAATACTCATCTACATTACCCATACCAATGAAGCTCGACATCTGCATCTTTATATTATCGAAGTCAATGGCATGCTCCTCCCACAACTTAGAGTGTTACTCTTTCTATCTTTAGTACTATCATATATTTGACATGTTGCTAGTATTTCAAATAAACTCAACAAAGCAATAGTTTTGCTCTGCTCTACAAGTTCCACATTAACTAAAAGATAACATCCATTATTAGTACTATTTTGTGTTTAACATGTTGGTGCTCGATAAGTTGGTTAGCAGTTCCTTTTTGGTAAGGCACAATGACTCAGGTAGGTGTACTTACTCGACACTTGATGTAGTTAGAAGCCTTGGACATAATCTAACTTGTTCTTGGAAGGCTGGCCACTTAGGATTCTTAGCACTAAATTCTGAAGACATCAATAAGTGGTGCTAGATTGCAACATGTACTTCTATAATAGTTGTCTCATTAATTGCCATATTCTTACTTTCCTTTCTTTGTCTCTCCTTCATTGTAGTTGAAGATTTTCCTAACAAGAACTTCCGTAATCGAAGAATTAATGCTACCAAATGAACCTTTGTGCAATTATCATACTTATAAAATTCAAAACTTTTCTCAACTAATATGTTCTTACCTAAGATATTCATCTATAGAATTATTCCCTTTAAAAGGTAGGATCTTTAACTTATTTAAGTAAAACCTAATAAACCCAATTTTCTTGGTTTCCATCCCTACATTGTTCATTAATGGAATTTTCATCCCTAAACCCCTTTAAACCATTTACCTTTCTTTAGTTTCCATTAAGTTCCATTACTTTAATAGCTCATAAACTACTTCTGTTCATTTGCTTATGCAATTAAGGGATGCATCAATTTTATGATTTCCCTAACAAATTGCTCAAGACCATCTCTACCTTACCTGTAACACTATTGTTATTAATATTCCCTCTAAACATCTTTCAAAACTTAGTAATAGCAACACCTAAAAGTAATAATGATAAATATTCTATTAACAACTTCAATTATGCAAACAACATCATGAATTTACTTTGTTGCGGTTAATTCCACATATTGACATTGCCTACACACTTAAACTATGCCAAAAAATTATAAAATAACAATAGCCACTATAAAATAAAAATGAGAACATTTTGGCCTCATAACCAACACTATGTACCAACTCCTCCTGTATGCACATACATATACCAAATTATCACATCACTAACTACAAACAACTAACATTATGAAACCTTACCTGTAATTCGTCTAGCAACTACCGTAATAGGCCTTGACAATCTAAAAATTTTTATGTGCATCATTTTGTAGCTTTAATACCAAAGATGATTTAACTTAAATCCTAGAGCTAGATCGAACATGTAATCAATATAAATTTAGTATTTTATGGTTTTGTAATTAAAAAAGTATTTTTAGTTTTTTTTTTTTTATTTTGGTTTAAGGATATGAATGATTTTTCATTTAGACATTACACACTAATAAACAAACAAAATGAAACTAAATCTTATGATTAGTATTACTGAAAATAATAGAAACCAAATGAAAGATTAAAAGAAATTGATGTTACTCCAGGCGTTTTATTAATCAAGTATGTCATAATAAAATAAAATCAATGGATAAGTACAAGTATATGGATGAGATAAATCACTTAAGTGAAGGAATGTTATCTAATATGAAAAAAAGGTTTAATAATATGCTAATATAGACAAATCCTTTTATTAAAGTAAACAAAACAAATTAAGAGAAAACGTTTGATTAAAATAATAATAAAAACATAAATGGCAAAACTTGAAACTCTATTATTCTTTAAAAAATGGACTTAGGTCGAAACACATAGGTACAATTCAGAGAACGTCCATACAAGTTAATGGACTTGCTCTAGAGCATGTGTACGGGATCATGATCTAATGAACTTGATTTGGAGGACATAACTAAGATTCAAAGCATGTTTATCCTACAACACTTTGTTGTAACTTTTTCTAGTTACTTTCTTTGAATTTTGATCCCAATTTGAGATCCATTGGCTTCTACTCATTACCTAATTGATGGACCAATGTTTGGGACTCTCATTCCCACTGTGTAAGACTTGTACTTGTACAATTAGGTTTGATAATCGATTTAAGGCATTTGGAAAGGTAATCCAAATAGGCTAGAAACTTATAAGGGGTTTCATAATATTAGTTGAAGAGTTTCTGTAAGTTTGGAATTTTAAAACATAATAAAATATTAAAAATATAGTTAAAATAATAGAAATTTATTTTATAATTATACTATTAGAAATGCACAACTTGGTCCTAGAAATTAATGAATACTTAAAGGCAAATTATGAGAGTAATATAATCAATATTGTACATAAAATAATTTATAAAAGACAAGTATATACATCGAGTATAATTAATATATCAATATATGTACCCATAATTGTTGAAAATATGCAAAAATTATTAAATAAGTAAATAAAAATAAGGGAAAAATTATAAAAAAGCTATCAACACATCAGGAAACATGTTTGTTGGTGTGGAAAAGATTAGGAACACATTGAGATAAGGAAATTCCCTTTATTGACACCTAAACTATACCTTTACACATGTTAATGGAGGGTGGAAATATCAAAACAACACAAAATTAGCTATAAAAATATACCACCAACTTCTTAGACAAAGTTTAGGTATTTGCAAGTTTAAGAAAAAATTTGAAAGTGAAAAACATATAGATAGAAAGTAAAGAATCAAAAATTGGAAAACTAGTGTATAAATTGAGGGTTTTGCATATTTTTATAGAAGATAACCACTTGGGAATAAGATGAGGCTATCACTTGAAGGAGTAGCCACTGCCAAAATTGGTCGACAATCCCATCTCTCTCCACATTGGCCAAAGCTTAAAATTCTTGTGAGTCTTCAATTCCTTTGAAATTAACAAAATTTTGAGAAAAATAGTAAACGAATACAAAAAAATTTTTAAATTTGGTTTTTCTTGGTATTTTTGTATGATGAATTCAAATCTTCAATCAAATTTTCAAAATTTTGAGTGTAGATATAAGATCCTTAAAAAAAATCTTGCACACTAATTTTTTATCAAGTTTTTGAAAAACCAATTCATGTAGTTTCATCATGAAATTTTATGGATACTCCTAAGGTGTTAAATTTTGATGTTATGTGGTTGGGTTGTTAAAATTGAATAGTCAAATTTTAGGGAAATTTTCAATTTTGCATAAATGATGTGCTAGATAGGGTATTTTATTAAAAGAGCTTAATAATTTTATTTTAAAACTATGATACACCATAAATTTCCCCATATGTAACTAAAAGTAGTTTAATATGAATTCAGGAAAGATGAGTTTTTGTAAAAACGAATAATTGTTGGTTTAGGGTTAATTCTTCAAATTTTATGAAATTATAGACTAATGGATAATATAGGGAGAATGAGAATAAATGGTTTTGGTGCTCAGTTGATATTTACTGTATATGCAAGGTTTGGACTTCTAAAAATGCAAGATAGGTAGAGTATATGTGAAGCAATTAGAAGTACTAGTAGCAATAGGGTTAGAAAGTGTGTTAGAAAGTAAGTCAAAATGTAACCTAGTGTGAATATGTTGAATACATTAGGAAAATTGGATTTAGACTGGAAAGTGGCTTATATTTAGACTCTACCATAGTTTTAGAGACAAACTGTAAGTCAGGAACTTCGTAAATAAGAATCTTTTAGGACTATAGGTTAGAAACTCTATTAGAAATTGGGTTAGCATGTAAACTGGTATGAAATATTCTTGATCACACCAGGAGTTTGATAGTAGGTCAACAGGTGATTTATATATGAATTCTATACCTTTACTCAAGTTAGAATATAAGTCAAAACCCTCTTGGACGATAATCTAAATTGAAACGCTAAGTTAGATCCTAATGTGCTTAGAAGCTGAGTTGATCACTAGGACTTATTGTAGAATATAGTAACAGTGGCTCCTTCGAAGTATTGATGAATGAAGGAATGGAAAGTCGACAAACACGGTAGCTTTTATGATATTGCTAGAAGGATATAACTCACTAATGAATACAATACGACTTAGTACTTCACTTGATATGATTCACAAGCTAATACTAAGGTCCACTTATCACTAATCTCGAACTACTCAACAATATTAAATAAGAGTGTAAGAGAAAATGTACTAGGAGAAGGGTATCTCGTAAGAATAAGAATATTCAATATATGTAAAGGTGTAAGATTATTTTGGCTATAATAAAAATAACTATTTATAATAAGTTCTTTAGGGCAATAATATAATAATGGAAAATTATATACGAAAGAGAATCCTAGTATAGACAAAAAAGGATAAATATAACAAATGACAAAAATGAGTATAGTATAATTGTCAGAAAAGTAAGGGATAGGTGGCGGCCTATCACTTAGTATGTAGTTAGGGATCTTAGGGCGTTAGGGTTGATTTGTGCTTGAAGTTGTTGATAACTCTTATTTTAAATACATTTCACATGGTGATTTTATAGCATTTCCCATATATTTTTGGTTTTGTTTTAAAGAAAGTGATAATTAAGTAAAATTTTGATTTCAAGATTTGAATGCATTTTTGGATTGAAAACGAAGAAAAGGAATCAAGTTTCACTCAATTTGGAGTTCAAATGAATGAGTCATGAAGTTTTGAAGTTACATAAAAAATAGGAAAAAGTGACAATTTTTTGTTAGAAAATTACACAGTTTGGGATACAACTATATCCCCAGGCTATATCCATGGAGGATAATTTTTTGTGCCAAGGTTAGTAAGTTACACAACTTAAGAACACAACTGTGTCCCAGGCTATATTTGGTGACAAAAAAAGAAACTTTACAATACATTATATAAGAACTTATGAAGGTTTTGTACATAACTTTTGACTTTCAAAAGAGAAGGGACTTGAAAAGAAGGATGAGAAAAAGGTGGAAGCAACACCCAACTTCAAGATTGAAGAGATTTCTCATTGACAAAAGTGGTTTTTTATGTTTTATTTGTTGATTTTGTTGCAATTTGTTTTTAATTTCATCATGATAACTTAAGATTCTGGTATTTAGGATTGTGAACACTAGGGTTTTATGTGACTATTAGATTTCTTGATAATTTTCAATAAATTTTCTATCTTTTTTGGTTCAATTATGTGTTTTAATTATTAATTGATATTTCTAAGGTATCAATTATGATATTATGCATGATGATTGAGAAATCACATGTGTAATGAGATCTTGACATAATTGGAGAGAATTGCATGTATACTTAGAGATAAGATATATGATTCTTTTAGAAAGTTTTTCTTTTGTGTAAGCATTCATTATATATTAATGCAATTCTAAATTATATTACTAAGTGAAGAGATTTCGATAAATAATTTAGAATTAGGGTTAATATGTTTGAGAAAGATATTAACTTTAGTTGTGAATCTCTCTAGTCAACAATAATAGAGATTAAATTGGATACATTTTAAGCGGTCACATGTTAAACACTAGAGGAAACAATTCCTAAATATGTTATTTGCCTTCTTGAAGTTGTTCTTAATTTCATTGCTTCTTAAATTACTTAGTCAAGTCTCATAATTAGATTAGTTTGTTAATTTTGGTTTTTTTAATTCATTCAACTCATCACAATTTTCCAGTTAGATAGTAGAGCTAAGGTTAGTATTAGTACTCGAGGTCTTTGAGGGATCGACTCGGACTCACATCCACTATATTAAAACTGATAGGTGCACTTGCTTTGTATCAGCTGCTGAAGTGATTGAATGATGCTGCAAATCTATACATTGGAAGAATAGAGCTCAATATGTAGTGACCTTGGCTTCAATATTCAGAATTTATATAAGATGGAAAAGAAGGACTCGATGTGTAGTAGCCTCAAACTTAGCACTTGGTAAGATTGACCTTGGCACTTGGCAAGTCAACGATTGGGCAAGGGTTCGAGCAAAGCAGAATGTATTCGAGTTAGGACTTTAGAGACTTCACTTATAGCTCTTCAAAATATAGGAGCTTGTCCTCGACAAGTTGACAAGAGATAATCCTCCCAATTAAAGATTGGAAGCCTTAAAGACAACTGGGAGTGAGGGGTTTAAAGGTCAGTAATCCATCAATTCTCCAAGGTTGTTGATGATTTGCCCTCTAATCTTGGACTTATTCTTCCTCTCTTGGTACGTAGGGCATTAGGTCGGCAATATTGAAGGTAGGAGACACCCTATATCCATCGGGTAGTTCTAGCCCACAGGCATTATTGTTGATGTACTGAAAGATCTTGAAAGGGCCATCCAACCTAGTTGATAGCTTATTTGTCCTCCTTCTTGGAAATCGTTCCTTATTGAGATAAATCCAGATAAGGTCTATTAGGTTGTAAAATGATTCACCTTTTACCTCAACTTCCTTACTTTCTTTACTAGGCCATTATCTTGGCTAATTGTTTAGCAACCTTCTTATGCAGTTTTTAAAACTTCTCGATGCATTGCATGCGAGTCTGACTTTCTCCTAGGGAAGTCAAGTCAATAATTAAATCCAATAATAAGTTTGAGTTAAGTCCATAGATGACCTCTAAAGGTATCCTTCTTATTGAGCTACAAATGGAGCAATTGTAAGTGAACAAAATGATGGGTAAGCAAAGATCTCAATCATGTAGATTCTTTCTAACAGTAGCTTAAAGAAGGTTGCCTACTATTTTGTTCACAACTTCGATCTAACTATCTGTCTATAGATGGCAAGAAGTATTGAATATGAGTTTAGTGTCGAGCTTCTTCCGTGTGGTTCACCAGAAGAAGCTTATGAACTTTGAATCATGATTTGATACAATACTCCTTGGTGCTCCATGCAACCACATGATCTCCTACCAAAACAAATTAGCAACAAATAAAGTATCATTGGTTTTATGGCAAGGGATGAAGTGGCTCATTTTGCTGAACTACAATCGCCAGAATAGAATCATATCTTCTAGGTGTTCTGGATTGGTCGAACATGAAATCTATGCTCAGATCGATCTACAACCATTTAGGTATGGGCAGAGGTGTAAACTCTTCATATGGTTCCTTTCTCTACACCTCGCATTGCACAAGACTTTTACACGCATCCTTCATCATCCCAAGTCAATAGAAGTGCTCTTTTAGCAACTCAGCTCGTTCTCTTCTCACCAAAATGGTTAGCTAAGCCTCTAGCATAGGCTTTTCGAATAAGTAATTCCCTAGTAGAATCACTCGGCACACATACTTACCTTCCCTTCATAAAAAATCCTTAACTTAGATAGAACTCATCTACTACTCCTCTAATGTTGCATTTGGCCACTAAGGGTCCAAAATACGGATTATGCTCATATTGATTTGGAGGTGTAACAAACTTAAGCATTCTAGCTTGCAACATTATGATAAGAACATGCCAACGAGAAAGGGTGTTAACTATAGTGTTAAAAATGGCCTTCTTGTACTTGATGACATAGCAAAAGGTTTCCAAAAACTCAACCCATTTAGTATGGCATCAAGAAAGTTTCTATTAGCTTTGAAGGTGTTTGAGGGATTGATGATCTGTGTAAATGATAAACATTCTTGGCAGTAAATAATGTTACCAATTCTGAAGTGCTCAAATAAAGGCATAGAATTTCTTGTCATATGTCGAGTAATTCAACTTGGCACGTTTAAGCTTCTTATTGAAATATGCAACTAGTCGACACTCTTGTATGAGGATAGCTCTAATGCCAACTCCAGATGCATAATATTCTAGCTCAAAAACTTTCTTAAAGTTAAGCAGGACAAGTATTGCGATAGAAGTTAGCTTAGACTTAATCTCATCAAAACTACTATGAGCTTTCTCGAACCACTTGAATTCAAAGTTCTTAGTTAGCTTGGTCAGTAGGGCAGCTACAGAACTAAAGTTCTGAATGAATCTTCAATAAAACAAAGCTAGACCATGAGAACTCCTTACTTTAGTAGCACTAGTCAGTGTCGATCATTCGAGAATAGCTCGGACTTTGTCATCATCAACTCTAATACCTCCCTTAGAAACAAAATAACTAAGGGATACTATCTTGCTCTAACTGAATACACATTTCTTCAAATTGTCGAATAATTGCTCGGCATGGAGGATATCAAATACAGATCTTTAGTGCTCAACATAAGAGATGAGGTTGACACTATAGACCAAAATATCATCAAAGTAAACTATAACACATTTACCAATTAAGGATCTTAAAATATTATTCATGAGTCGCATGAAGGTGCTCAGTGCGTTTATATGACCAAACGACATCACCATCCACTCGAATAGACCGTCTTTTGTTTTGAAAGCAATTTCCACTTATCTCCAAGTCTCATTTAGATTTTGTGGTAGCTACTTTTTAGATCAGTCTTCGAAAATACTTGCGTACCATGCAACTCGTCGAGCATATCATATAATCATAGGATCGGATATCGATACTTGATAATGATTTTGTTGATTGCTCAGTTATCAATGTACATTCTCCATGAGCCATCCTTCTTCGAAATTACAACAGTTGGCATAACATAAGGTTCATGCTCTTTTGGACATATCCACATTCAATCAACTCATCAACTGACTTCTTCAGTTTGGCTACCCACTTGGGATTGAGCCTATAGGCAAGTCGATTAGGTAAGGCAGTTCCAGGTTTAAGGTTAATGCAATGCTCTACCCCTCTGATAGGGGGTAAACTTCATGGTAACTTGGTAGGAAATAAGTTGGCATAATCTTGAAGTAATGTCTACACCTCAGCTGGTAATGCTCCAACTTCCTTCAACTCTAGCAATCTTTTGACCAATTAGAGTATACACTCTTTACTATTGACAACTATGGAAGATTGGGCCTAGGAAATCACTTCCTCTACAATGATCTACTAATCTTCTCTTATGACTCTTATACCTCCTTAAGGCTCATTCAAGTTAGTACAACCTTCTTCTCATTCTTTTAGAACATATAAATGATCCTAAATCCATTATGTAGTACCATAATATCAAAGAGCCATGATTAGCTTAACAATATATATGAAGCTGACATAAGTAGGACATCACACAATATCTCATCCTTATATTTGTCACCAATAGTGATTGGTACTTTAACTTGCTTGGCAATAGGTAGCACTCCCTTCTTATGTAGCCAATAAATCTTGTAGGGTTTAAGGTAAGGGTAAGTCAGCAACCTTAGAGCCTTCACTACTTATGCTATGACATCGGCACAGCTTCCTCCATTGATGATCAAAGCACATAGTTTGCCATTCACTTGATATTTTATATGGAACGGGTTCTCTTACTGTTCATTCTCATTAGTGGTAAAGGTATTAAGAGATCTTCACACAACTACACAGTAATCTCTCATTTCAGGTCGGGTCATGACATCTGAATCTTCTTGAAACTCTTCTAATAATTGATTAATATCCACCTCTTCCTCCTCTCCTTCACATGCACTCTCCACTTCAAATTAGGACTTATCTCTCTTAATGGTCATGATGCATCGATTAAAACATTGACTAGTCGCATGTCTAAAACCAAGACACTTAAAACACTTTATCTCTCTAGTCTTCCTTCTTGAGCTCTAACCTTGATCCTTCTTAACATTAAGCTCTTGGCCTTAGTCTTGCCTCAGCCATCATTAGGTTTACTCAGCATTTGACTTTAGTAATCCACTTTAGAACTGTATTGAACTCAATCATATCCCGGTCAACTTGGCATACTGGTTTTGCTCGGTAAGATAGGGTTGTTGCTTAGTACTCAGCTGATTTGATTTCACCTTTGCCTTTCCATGCTACTCAGATGGTCTCATCTAAGCTTCTAAGCCTCTGTACTTCCATTATATTACCAATTTCGAACCTTAGTCCAGAAATGAACCTTGCGTTTATCTACGCGTTGGGTTTGTTAACATCATATTGGATCATTAGTAACTAAAACTCGTAGACATACTCATCCAACTATCTTACTTGAGTTCTTAGAAGTGTTGGAAAGTGTTTTAGTCATAGTGTTCTAGAATAAACCTACTCTTCAAAACTCTCTTCATCTTGTTCTACATTCGAATTTCATGTTTGGCCCTCTAGCATAAATTTTATAATTTCTTCCACTACATTGCTGCATACCTAGAAAATTGTAAAGCAACTACTCAAATATGTACAAAATCTTCGTAATTATAGAAGTCAACTACCTTTTAAATATTTTCCTCCCAATCTAAATAGTCATCAACACTACTAGATCCATTAAAACACAGAATCTGCACTTTATGATGCTTAACTCCTTTAAAGGCTCGAAGCTCATACGCTTCGAATCCATCATACTAATATACCTCCCCATACTTCTTAACTTCATCTGGCTCAAGTCTCCTCCTCATAATCTTTTCAACATGTTGGGGACATGTTGGGGTAGAACTAGGTTCACAATAATAGCTTTGGGTGCTCAATGCTCACCCACCTATCTTCTTGGCCTATCTCTCACTTCTCAGCCTTATTTAACAACTCTCTCTTATAGTCTAATCTTTACTACCCTCTGTGTTACACCCCGAAGCAATTGAGTCACAACAATCTCGCCGTACAAACCATTTTAAGATAGAAGCTGACCATATAGTCGCCATCTTAGACCTGATTTACACAAGGCATCCATGACTAACTTGCTTTTAAGTAAATAGTTCATAAATTAAATAAGTTATTTACTTATGAACTTAAGAAAAATACATACTTGCATTAAAATAATCTAAATATTTTACAAGATTTAGCATCCTAACATAATTTACATGAGAAATACATAAAACTTAAAAGATAAAATTCAACTTATGAGAGTATCATGTCTTCAGTTTTATATCCTCACTCTTCTAATATCTAGTAATTGCTAGCTTTAGGGTTGATATAAGCCACTTCTTAACTAGCATCTATAACAACGTCTATAGGAATATGAGCAACCACAGATCAGTAAGTTGGGACGAAAACTTAAAATCATATAGTAAACATAAGTAGGGATATCAACTAAATTATTAAGTGTAATGCATGCTTAAACAAATGTCATCTCAAGATATTATCCAGCCCATCATGAGATTAGTTGCACCTGCTCTAATCCGAGTTGAGGAGTTTTCGTTAATGCAACAGCTCATGACTAAACCTAAGCTTATGCAATGGACATACCACTCTTTCCGTGACTACCTTTGAACCATTAACTTCACCCTTACCGCAATCTCCTCACTTTTCACTTAGTTAAACTAAGAATAAAGAATGAACCAATTATGACATCTAGCACTATCCCTTTCAAAAGGGTCAGTATTTAGCTAGAGAATCCTAATGTTCCCTTAATAGGTTACTATGTAGGTCTAGTTTAAATTTATGAGTCAAATATTCAGTTAAATATAATTTAAGGTTTTCAATCATTTCAAACAAATCATACAAATACAAGCTAAAGCAGCAAATTAATACTTCGAAATACAGCTTAGAACAAGCACAGACACATGACTAACTATCTAACAAGAACAATTCTGTACAATTTTAAGCCTCTAAGTACTACAAATTAATACTTCGAAATACAGTATTTATAAATACTCTTTTAATATTTATATCCTTATGTTATATATCAACTTTAGATTAAGATTTAACTATGATTTTCGTTTATATATTATTATGTCTTATTGATTCATTTTAGGTTAGTTTAGAATTCAAGTTCCGATTCCGATTTCGATTTCGATTCAAGTTTTAAATCAATTCTACTTACGAGTATTATGTATAAATCTTAAAAATGCAATTCGAGCACTAATGTGAAACTAATCACATCAGACTCAAGTATCTTAATTATCACTTTTGATCTTAAATTAGTATTATATTCTACCTAATACACTTTAATCTTTATTAGTGTACCGAATTTATTTTCAATGTGAGAAAATTTTACATTTTTCATATAAAAACCTAAATTTAAGTTTTCTACTAGATTTATTATATATTTTTATTATTATTATAATATCAATTTTAACCTAATATTTTACTACTTATCAATTTCTTATACTTACATATTATACATTATTACTCAATATGTACATAATATATACATATAATATTCCTATTACCTCAAATATCATCTCCCAACATCGAATAACATTTCAAAATATCTAAATTCATCTTAAATCAGAATTTACAGCTAATTACCTTAAATTACAAAATTAACTTAAATTTACTATCTTTACCTATTACATATATACTACATAATACCTTAATAATTACATCTAACACCCTAAATGCTGCAAATATCATATTTTATTAGATTTCAATATCTTAAAACATATATTTATGTACTAAATCAGTAATTATCTATTTAATTACCTAATTAATTCAAAATTACCCATTTTATGCATTATTTTAAGACCTAAAAATTNAATATTAATTTTTATTCTAATATTTTCTATTTATTATATTTCCAATTTTTCATATTATGTATTATTATCTATTATATACATAATACACATCTAATATTTTCATCTTTCCAAATATCATCTCCTAACATCAATTAACATATCAAAATATCTAAATTTAACCTAAATTAGATTTTACACCTAATTATCCTAATTTGCAAAATTAACTTAAAATTTATTATTTTTCCTATTACTTATTTATTACATCATATCCTAATAATTACATCTAACCCTCTAAATGCTATAAAGAGCATACTCCATCAAATTTCAACATCCTAAAACATGTCATTATATACTAAATTAGTAATTCTCTATCTAATTACCTAATTAGCCTTAGATTACTTATTTTATGCATCATTTTAAGGCCTAAAAATTATCTAAAAATTTGAAAAATTAACTTTTGAAAAAGAGCTTCATAGCACTATTCTATAACCCCTAAGTAGTCTGTACAAAAATTTTGAGCTCAAAACTATACTCTTAAGATTATTTATTTCTAAACCGAAACATGCTTGGTTTTGCATAATTTCTTAAGCGCCATATATCATGGGATATATTTTTATCAAAATAATATTTTTCCTAAAAACTAAATATAAAAATATTTCATAATACCAAATTTCATAATTTTATAAGTATTTTTAACAAAATAAGAAAGATTAAACTCACTAGTGTGAGTAGCTCCAACCACCGTGGCATTGTCAACTGCCTTAAGCGCTACTACCACCATGGTGGTGGCGGCTGTCCACTCTTAAGTGGTCGTCTAATCAAGGATCTCCTTTAAGGCCTCAACAATACAAATTTTTACTAATTTTTTGAAAACCATAATTTTCTCTCAATTTTTCTACCCTTCTAACTATCCAAATGATCTTTTGTAATTTTTTTTTTTTTTTTTTTTGCTATTTATAGAGGTGTTGGAGAATTATTGTGCATTAATTTGACTAGACAATTATCTTATCTTATCCTTTTTCACTTTCTATTTATTGCATTTTAATTGATTGGTTTTGTTTTTTTTTATTTCCAAGCTACTACGACCACTTTCTAGAGTTTTCCTCATTTTTCCTTATTCTTCCTTAATTATTCATGCATTTTCTTTAATTATTTAACATCATTTTAGCCTATTTTGTGTATTTTAAGTGATTGCACATATTCTACCTATATGTATATTCATATATGGTTTAAGTAAATATTCCTAAATATTATTTAAGTTATTTTATGATTTTTAGTGTACATATAATTTATCTCTAGCGATTCGTTAGTTATCGGAATGCATTTTACATATTTTCAATAAATAACGGATAATATATTTAAAAATTGAAAATTTTATATTCTCTTATTTTATTACTTATTTTCTTAAATTTAAACTTACACAATTACTTTTACTAATAATCCTAACTTCATCATAAAATTTGGACTAAATTGGACAATCTGTCTGATCATCCTAAATTCTATGAATGAAACCTCAAGTAGCTAATTGTAGGTCTTACACTTTATACAGAGATAGCCAGGCTAGCTACAATAGTAGCAAGATCTTGTAACTACCTATCTGTAGTTCACGAGGCCTATTAGGTAACTCAAACACGTCTACGACAATTATTCTCACCATCATTAATCTCTCCTTAAATACTAGGATTTGACATTCTCAACACAAAACTTTTAGGAATTCTACGACTCGACAAAAGATTACACATAACTTTGATAATAAGATTTCACACAGTAACTTAAGAACTTACTATGTTTTCTACTAGAGAAATAAAGTATAACATAATATACATAATAACACGAAATACTCCAATGCTAAGCTTTCGGTTGCAACCTTAAGCTCTAATACTAGGATTATATAATGTGCCTAGAAATTGAGTTGATTATTAGGACTTATTGTAGAGAGTAGTAACAGCAAGTCCTTTAAAGTAACGATGAATGAAAGAATGGAAAGTTGACAAACATAGTAGCTTCTATGATACTGCTCGGAGGATATGACTCACTAATGAATACAACATGACTTAGTACTTCACCTAATATGATTCACAAGCTAATACTAAGGTCCACTCATCACTAATCTCGAGCTACTCAACAATATTAGATAAGAGTATAAGAGAAAATGTACTTTGAGAAGGATATGTTGCAAGAACAAGTATATTTAATATTCTTAAAGGTATAAGATGATTTTGGCTATAGTAGAAAGGACTATTTATAATAATTTCTTTAAGGCAACAATAAAATAATGGAAAATTATATAAAAGACATTATAAGAAGGCGATTCCTAGTATATACGAAAAAGGGTAAATATGACAAATGACAAAAGGGAATATAGTACAATTGTAAAAAATGTAAGGGGTAAGTTGTAGCTTGTCACTGGGTATGTAATCAAGGATCTTAAGGTATTGTATCTAAGCTAAAATGATGCAAGGGTTGATCTGTACTTGAAGTTATCAAGGTGATTGAATGATGCTGCAATTTTGTACTCTAGGATAGTAGAGCTCGATGCATAGTAACCTTGACCTTAGCAAGTTGGCTTTGGTACACGGCAGCTCTATAGGCTAGAAGAGAAGAGCTCAATGTATAGTAGCCTTAGATTTGGCATTCGATAGGTCGGCCTTGGCACTTAGTAAGTCGGTGACTGGGTAAGGGTCTGAACAAAGCAGAGTGTATTAGAGCTAAGACATTAGAGAGTTTACCTACAACCCCTCTATGTATAGGAACTTATCTTCAACAAGTTGATGAGAGATAATCTTCTTAGTGAGAGATTGGAGCCTTAGAGATAAGTGTGAGTGAGGGGTCAAAGGTCAACAATCCATCAAAATATAGGTTAGAAACTCTGTCAAAAAGTAGCTTGATGGAAGAGATTAAAAGTAGAAGCAACTGAAAGTTTGGTCAGAAGATGGATGGAAATGGGTACTAAGTCACTTAAAGCTAGAGGTTAGGTTAGAAAATCACTTGTATATAATCTCTAAGAGTTTACCAGAATCATAACCTAAGTTAAAAACTACTAAGCAGCAACCTATACTGACCCAGAACTTACACTACATAACTAACACCTAATAAAACTTTAGAAATCTCATTTAACACGATCGAAGAACATGCTTAAATGTTAGAATGAACACATATATATTGTATACTGGATGGAAACTAAAAGAGGGTAGATTAAATTTTAAGGATAATAGAGGAAGACGAAAGCGACACATGAGGAGAATGAGTATCTACATCTAGGTAAGTGGGATTAACTCTTCTTAGCATTTTGGAGTACTTTAAAGTAGTTAAAGACTTTGGTATGATCTTAGGTTGTGATTGTAATGTAGTTATCTCTATGTGTGCTATGCATGTGCTTGTATATTGCTTTATGGCTATTATGAGAGCCAAGCTCCATGTTGTGATTATACTGTATATTTTGTTTTGTTTAGATTGTCTAAATTTGTTGATTACCCTAAAAACTAAATTAACTCAAACTCGACCTAACTTTGAACTTGACATATATCGCAACTTATTAAGGGTAACAATTAGGATTCTCAGGCCAAACATGAACCCATTCAATTAGGATAGTTGAAATGGTCATTTTCTTACACTTAGTTTAACTGAATGATAAGAAAGGAGGTCAAGGTAAGGTTGGGGGCTATGGTTCGAAGGGAGTTTCGAGTGGAGGGTATTCTCCAATACACAAGCTCTAGTTTGGTTTCAGTTCGTGAGTATATGGCATTAAACTCCTCAACCCAGATTGGAGTGAGCGTAATTTCTCTAGTCTCATAGCAAATCAAACAACGTCATGCAATAACATTTACTTGTACATGCATAACATCTAACTAACTTAGTTAAAAACCCTGATTGTGCTTATGTTGTATACATATTTCTATTTCTGTCTCTATCTCCCACTTACTGAGCAAGTTGCTGCTCATTCCCCTATAGTAGTCTTATAGGCTCTAAAAAGACTTCAAGAATTCTATCTAAATCTAGAAGACTGGACGTGGGATCAAGATGCAAGGATTATGAAGAATTAGCTAAACAGTGTCCTAAATGTCAATTTACTAACTCTTGAAGAAAACTATGAGGGTCTCCTCAAGTGACCTTCTAGTTTTCCACTACTAACATAATAATCAAGTTTGGTAAACCTATGAATTTATATAACCATTTTTTTCTTAGACTTGTAACTACTTCTTCCATAAATACAATTTTGTAAGTACTTGTAGTTTTTGAGGATTTTATTGATTACCACTTTTCAAACTCAAATCTTTTGAAGAACTGTAGTTACAAAAAATCAAGTTTTTATAATCATTTTCCAAGATTACAGCACAAGTTTATAACAAATAAGTACAGGATTAAACGCTTCAAAATGGTTAAGTTGAGTTTGCCTGATTTAAACTAGGTCTACGATAGTAGCTGTAAGGTCAACTTTTATCTTACAATGATTCACATAACAAGACTGTTGCGACTCCATCTTTTTAGGGCATGATACATTGTATGTCATTGATAAATGCTATAGTTATTGATGAACTAGCTTTATATGGGTTTGCAGATAAAATGTGGCAACTATGGTCTCAAGTAATGTCTTTGTCAAAGGGAAGATTATATAGTTTTTAGAAAGGTTGAAATAGGATTTCTCTCACTTAGTAAGCATGAGATCCTTATCAAATTTCTACAATTTACTATTTCTACATATTTCTCGACACATTTTAAGCTAAAATGGTTGGTATAGTGGAATAAATTCTTTGTAACTATAAACTAGAGTGAATAGAAAGCAAAAGGAAGATAAGATTCATTGAGAAAATTTGGGAAAAGCTTATGGTTATAAAAAGTAGAGGTGGTTTAGCATTTAAAAATCTTCGTTTCTTTAATGTTATGTTTTTTATGAAATTAGTATAGTGTATGACAAGTTATACAAATGCGTTGTAAGTTGTATTACTAAGGTGTCTTTGTCTTCAAATGGCAACATCTTTTGAGGCTAGTAGGGATTATAAGTCTTATGAATTCATGATGGCTTTCTGGAGGGATTAAGGTTTTATAAAGAAGAGATGTTTTAGGAAATTAGCCATAAAGTATAAACATAGGTATGTAAAGATGCATGGGTGCTAAATGTGCATAATTACATGCTTCGACCTAATTTACAACCTTCTAATGTGAAAAATGATGGTTAAGAATCTGATAAATAGTAGTAGAGTATTTTAGGATATGAGTGCATTTTAAATTCAATCTTTTGATGACATTTTGATTAATTAATTATGCCTTGTCACGACAAAGATATTCATCTAATGCATTGAACTTACCATTTTTTTTTTTATGAGGGAGAGTTGTTACGTTAGAATGAAGATAAAATCCCATTATTATTCTAGCAAACATGTGACTTGTATTAACATTATAATTCGGTTCCCAATGAAACCCCTTTTGGGGATGTTCTATATTCAACACTAAGTTATCCATAAGTAATTTACTGAAAAGAAGAGTTACCTACAGTGACATGCTACATTGCAATGAAACTAAAATAATAAAACACGTTTTACACTTGCAAAGGAACAAAGATCCATAAAACACTAATAAAACTATATACCGATATTGGCTTTTGTCTTTAAATGCTTTCTCTAACTAAATTCCTCTCTCCATTAAGTGGCTTTAAAACGTTATCAAACTATTATTAAAAGGAGTAAGGGATGAGAAGCATTATTTTCATGACATTGTTGTTATAGGGTGTAATTATTTTTATGAGTTAATTTAAAACAAGATCCCCATGATATATTTAGTCATTAAATTGCTCAATAAGTTTAATCTTTAGTTGCAAAGACTTAGATGGTGGCTTAAAGGAAAAGCATGAAAGTTTTAAAGTCCATATAAAGGTGTTCTTGGATAGGTAATAATTGGGGGAAGATTTGTGATCTTTTAGGAATGGTAGTAGCTTAGTTGGTCCCATGATAAGGGTATCAGAAATTGCATAGGGAGACTTTAAGAATTTGTTGTTTTGGTCAATCAATTGGCAATGTTAACTTTTGTTGCTTAGTTATTAGCTTTTGTTATTTCTTTCTTTTTTTTAGGAATCATACAAATATATTAATAGCAGCATAGTTTTCTATGAATAAGAGCAATATTGCTCTTCTAATGACATTATGGTGAGGTGATACTAATTAGTTGTTAGATTTGAACCCTTATAGATCCTTTGAAGGAAGGGCTTAAAAAGATCAAATAAAATCGATTTGGCAAGCAACATATGTATCTAGTGATGATTACGTCGATGGGATAGTTGATTGTTGCATAGGATAATAAGACTAAAGTATGATGCCTCTTAACATAAATAAATTGATGAACTAATGAACTTAATGTGATTGATGAAATGGGGTTAGCATTTTACTTTTTTAACTAATAGTGTTAAACACATGCTTAATCCCTAACTTTATCACATGAATAAATCATCTTCGTTAGAACATTTGATGAGAATTAGATAACCCTATTAAAATATATAATGTTTATAAAACATAAGTCTTAGTTTAACACTATCACATCTTAGTGATTATAAAATGATTTTACATTATATATTGATGTAGATTTATTTATAACATAACGCTTTAATTTTATTAAGATAAAAAATAAAGTTTTATGCTTCAAAATGGTGTTTCATCTATTTTCCCTTCAATCATATATTGCTATCTAAAGATAAGGAGTTAAAAGCAAGGCATACATCAATTAGATGTTATTTATACATGATATTATATAATTGATAGAGATATTGATGAGACACCATTTGGACACTGAAATATTCAACCAATATAAGTTGTAAGCTATATTCAAGGGAAAAAAAAAGGAAATTTTCTAAGGCAAAGTTAAACCTTTAGGTAGAAAAGCCCAATAAAATTTTGGTCTAAACTCAAATAGGCTAATTCATTTGAAAACACAAGCAATAGGCTAAGGATTTAAAATTTTAATCTAGCTCTCATAACCCTATCACCCTAATAAATATTTTCCTAGAAAACCTTGACTTACTACTAGAGAATACCATAAAAACGTAGGGATGTAATCAATATTTCTCACTCTCCCTAAAACCCCCAATCCCTTAAGCATATGACCTTATTCTCTAACTTAATCTATTGAGTTTTTTAAAAAAGAGATGTCTTGAAGAATAGGCCCTAAAGAGGCCTAAAGAGGAAACATGAGTATGGAAAGATGTGTAGGTGCTAGATGCATATAATGCATATAATTGCATGCCTTAGCCAATACACAACCTATTTATATGAATTTAATGGTTAAGAATCTAGTAAATAATGATGGATGATTTTCGAGTACACATATCTCTAAAATTTAATCTCTTCATAAATAGTATCATGTCGACATTTTAATTCTCATTCCTTTAAGACGAACCTCTTGACTAATTGATTTTATCATATGACGAAAAAGATGTTCAACAAATGCTTTCAACTTACCATTTTATTCATGATAGAAGGTTATCACATGAGAGGAAGATGAACTTTCATCTTTTACTGTTATTTGACGAACATGAACCTATTATGGAACTTTAAGGAAAGTAAAAGATCTTAAGGTATCTTATTTCCAACACTCTAGATTATCATAAGTTATTTAATAAAAAAAATAGAATTACTTATAATCCCACCTACAATATCGTGATGAACTTAAATTCACAAGCGATATTTCTATTCCCATCTAATTAAATAACCTATATTTAGTTTGCTTGGATAAGAATAAAAATCTATGGGAACAATGTTAAAACTATATATTGATGGTGGCTTCCTTCTATAAATGCTTTCTCTAACCGAATTTCTTACTCCATTCAGTTGCCTAAATTCTACGTGGTTGACTTTAAAGTGATTAATTCTTCTTATCAAAGGAGTAAGGACGAGAAGCATCATTTTTATAATATTTATGTTACAAGAGGCTATGAGAGTTAATTCATATTAATAAGAGTTAGTAGGAGTTGGTTAGTAAGAGTATGCTAGTAAAAAAGGTTCAATATAGAGGGTTAGTTAATATAACCAAAAGTGATTGTGCAAAATTAAGTGAGAATATAAGACTTGTAAAAGTAAGTGCTGTAATAGAGAGAATATAAGTGACAATGTAACAAATGAAGTGCAAATTCAATGAAATGTGTGAATTCATTTGAGTGCCAATCTTTGTTAGAGAAAATATTCAACAGTGGTATTAGAGCCATTAATCAAATATCATATTGTACAAGTGTGAATCAAGAACATCTAGTATTAAAGACGAATCCATCAAGGAATTTGATAATGCCTTTGCCAATCTTGGATGGCAAGAATTATGAAAAATGGAGCATCTAAATGAAAGTTATTTTTGGCTATCAAGAGGTCCAAGATATTGTTGTTAATGGAGTATAGACACTTCCTGAAAATCCATTTGATGCACAACGAGTAACCTATCGTGATGCTATGAAGAAAGATTATAAAGTCCTCTTCTATATAAATCAGTATATTGATCCAACAAACTTTGAAAAGATTACATCCGCAACCTCTGCGAAAGAATCATGGGATATGTTGGAAAAGGATTACAAAGGAGCAGACAAATTAAAGAAGGTATGGTTACAAACCTTGAGAAGATAATATGAACTACTTCAAATAGAGGATAAAGAAAGTGTAGGAGCATTCCATTCAAAGGTGATGGCATTATCAATCCAAATTAAGTTAAATGGAGAAAAAATTACCCAAGTCATATTAGTAGAGAAAATATTGTGATCATTATCCCCTAAGTTTGACCATGCTATAGTAGCTATAAAAGAATCAAAGGACCTGAATACTCTTACATTAGATGAGTTACAAAGTTCACTTAAAGCATACGAACAACGAATGAATGAGAAGACAAGTGAGAAATGGGTCAAACAAGCATTGCAAGCTTAAGTAAGGAGGTTTGCAAGTGAAAGCTTTAAATGTAGATGAGGAAATTATAAGGGTCGAAATAGAGGAAGAAGGAGGAATGTGTCTTGGAATGTGACTTATCATTCTAAGAATCAAGATGGTGAATAAGAACAATCTCAAACTCATGTAGGCCTAAGAAGAGGAGGAATACGTGATTAAGGGTTTAAGAGGAGATTTGATAAGAGAAACATTCAATGCTATAATTGCCAAAGATTTGGGCATTTTCTTGATGAATATAGAAATCCTAAGAGTGTTTTGTCAAAGAATGAAATCGAAACAGTAGGGTTTGCCCAAGAAAATGGTTATGAGTTTGAGATAGTTCTCTTGATGGTTACTACTCCACCAGAAAGTGCAACTTTCAACTCCTAGTACTTAGACATTGGATGCTCAAATCACATGACAAGTAATAAGAGTTGGTTTTATAGAACTAGATGAAAAGATTAAAAGCAAAGTAAGATTTGCAAATGAAAATATGGTAGTAGCCGAAGGACTAGGAAAAATACTAATTCAATAGAAGAATGGAAAACTCTTTCATATCTCTGATGTTTTGTATGTTCTACGAATGAGGAATAATTTGCTTAGTATGGGTTAATTACTTAAGAAAGGTTACATAATGAACCTTAAAGACCGAAAGTTAATGTTGTTTGATAATAAGAGTAGATTGGTGTTGAAGACTCCTTTGTCAACTTTGCATCTGTAGTACAACAATACGTGATGACAATTGGATTTAGCATCTACAGTTTAGGCATCTAAATTTTTGGAGCCTTTGTCATTTGAATGAGTCTAAATTAGTGAATGGACTCCCTGCTATTCAAATGCAAAATAAGGTGTATGAAGGATGTCAATTTGGAAAGCAATCTAAAGTGTCATTCAAAGGAAAGATTACTCCTAGATCTTCTGGTTTGTATATGTGGTCCATTTGAAGTGGCAACCTTAGGAGGAAATCGATACGTTGTTACATTTGTTTATGACTTGAGTAAGAAAACTTAGGTGTATTTAATAAAAAGAAAGTTAGAAGTGTTTGACATCTTTAAGAAGTTCAAAGGACTAGTTGAAAAACAATGTAGTCAATCTATTAAAGTGCTACTTACTAATGGTGGAGGGGAGTATACATCAAGAGAGTTTGAAAGTTTTTATCAAGATGAAGAAATAGTACATTAAGTAGTAGCTCCTTATACTCCATAACATAATGGAGAAGCAAAAACAAGAAACCATACGATATTAAATATGGTTAAGGTCATGTTGAAAAGTAAAGGCATGCTACATTATTTTTGGGGAGAAGGAGTGGATATTGCTGTATATATTTTGAATCGATGTCCGACAAAGTCACTAATGAATAAAAACCTAGTGTTGCTCATTTTAGGGTGTTTGGTAGTTTGTGTTTCATTCATGTTTCTGATATAAAAAGAAGGAAATTGGATGATAAGAGTGAAGAAGCTATTCTTTTGGGATATTTTTCTACTAAAGCTTATAAAGTATATAATCCCAATTTAAGAAAGGTAATTGTGAGTAAGGATATAGTATTTAATGAGACGAAAGGTTATAAGTGGGAATGTAATGATGGTAAACAAGAAAGAGAGGTGAAGGTGGTTATAGATGAAGACAACTATACTCCCGATGTTCAATATAGTTAGGGTGAACATGTAATAGTAGGTCATGAAACACATTAGTAGCAATGTAGATCCAGACTGCAAAGAAATAAACAGATTCCAAGGAGATATTTAGATTATGAAGTGTTGCCTAATTATGCTGTGAATATAGAAGGTGATTTAGTGCATTTGGCATTGTTTATTGGACTTGAACCAATGGGAGTTGATCAAGCCTTGAAAGATTCAAGATGGTTAAATGCTATGAAAGAGGAACTTAAATCTATTGAGAAGAATAAAACTTGGTAGCTAATTGAGTTACCAAAGAATAAAGTTCTTATCGATGTTAAATGGATTTATAAGACCAAATTAAAGCCTAACAGTGTAGTTGCAAAGTATAAAGGTAGATTAGTAGCAAGAGGGTTTCTTCAAAGATAAGGATTGGATTATTAAGATTTATTTTCAACTATGGCCAAAATAGAGACAATAAGGCTTATGGCTGCTATTGCAAGTAGTAAGTCATGGCCTATGTTTTAGCTAGATGTGAAATTAGTATTCCTTAATGGACCTTTAGAGGAAGAGGTCTATGTGACTCAACCATCAAGTTTTGAAATTAAAGAGCAAGAACACAAAGTCTATAAATTATTGAAAGTGTTGTATGGTTTGAAGTAAACACCAAGGGCTTAGAGTAAATGAATAGATTCATTTCTAATTCAATAAGGTTTCGAAAAGTATTTACATGAGTATGGAGTTTATGTGAAGAGTAAAGATAGAGAAGGCAGCAAGAGTATAATTATGGTGTGTTTCTATGTTAATGATTTGCTGGTCATAAGTAATAGTGAGCAAAAGATTGAACAATTTAAGGGGGCGACGAAGGATGAGTTTGATATGACTGATTTGAGTGTGCTATCCTACTTCTTAGGACTTGAGTTTGTTGAAGTCAAAAGTAGAATACTGATGCATCAAAGGAAATATGTATTGGATATATTGAAAAGATTCAATATGTATAATTATAAGCCAGTTGATACTTAACTTGATGTTAGAATTAAACTTGTGAAGTTAGAAGGTGAAAAGGTAGTAAACCTTACTTTGTTCAAATAAATAGTGGGATGATTAAGATTTGTGTGTAATAGTCATCTTGATATATGTTATGTAGTAGGATTGGTAAGTAGATTCATGGAGGATCTTAGGAATTCACACATGGTTGCTGCAAAATGAATATTGAGGTACTTAAAAGGGACATCATATTTTGGTGTTCTATTTCATAAGAATGTCAACATAAATGAAGATGAGGTAGTTGCCTACTCTAATGCAGATTGGTGTGGAGATAAGGTTGATAGGAAGAGTACAAGTGGATAAGTGTTCAAGTTCAACAAAACATTGTTCACTTGGTGTTAAAAAAAGTAGCTAATTGTAGCTTTATCTTCATGCAAGGCAAAGTATGTGTTTGTTGCTTTTAGTGCATACTAAGCAATCTGGTTGAAGTCCTTATTAGATCAGATGAAAGTTAAAGTGAAGCAGCCACTAGTGATCTTGTGGACAATAAATTAGCAATAATTCTTGTACATAACCCAGTAGCACATGGGCGAAGCAAACACTTAGAAACAGGGTTCCATTATGTACGTGATCAAGTGAACAATGGTAATCTTGAGTTAAAGTATTGTTCAACAAATCAGCAGGTAGCTGATCTTCCTACAAAGGTGTGAAAAGTTGAACAGTTTAAGAAATTTCATATGTTACTTGGTGTTAATTTGTTGACTTCTTGTAATATGAATTAAAGGGGATGTGTGAGTTAATTCATATCAATGAGAGTTAGTTAGAGTTGGTTAATAGGAGTATGCTAGTATAAAAGTGTTAGTGCAGAGGGTTAGTTAATATAACCAAAAGTGATTGTGCAAAATCAAGCAAGAATATAAGACTTGTAAAAGTAAGTGTTGTGATAGAGAGAGTGCAAGTGATAGTGTAATAAATGATGTGCAAATTCAGTGAAATGTGTAAATTCATTTAAGTGCTAATCCTTGTTAGAGAAAATATTCCATGGTATATTCAATGGAGGCAATTACGTTACTAGGTAACTTGAAACAATGTTTCCTTCACAAGTTTGGTCATTGTATGGTTTAATATACTTAATTATGAGTGAGAAATAATTAAAGAGGGTTGAGAAGAAAACAATCAAAGTACCAATGTCCATAGAAGATGTTCTTAAAAAGTCAACAGTGGGGTCAAAGATAATTATCGAAAAGAAAAAAACAATGGGGCAGAAGATTTTAGTGATATTTTGGGAAACTAAAAATTTTCATGACATGGGGGTCCCTAATTAAGTGGGAATAATATCACGATATGTTATTTTTGGTAAACAATTAGTAAGGTTAACTTACGTAATTTAGTAATTAAGTATCGTCAACAATTCGGGAAGGAGGCACCAAGGGCTCCGAGGAATCTAGTGGGCAATCTATAATAATAAGTATGGCCTTTCGTGAACAAATTTTTTGGGAAGCTGGATGTCGCACCTCTGAAGATGCCATGACAAGATACCAAGCTAGTTGTTTTTGTCAGATTCAATATCTCTATGCATCCTTTGAAGGGACGGGTTAAGGACAGATTTGGTAAAATCGGATTGGCAAATAAGATAGGTATCTAATAATGATTTCATTCAGGGGACAATCGTTATAGGATCATGTAGCTAAAGTATGATGCCTTGACACAAGCAAGTTGATTGCACGACAAACTTGATATTATTAATAAAATGGAGTTAATATTTTACTTACTTATCAGTGGTATCCAGCATTTTTTTCATCTTTAGTATTATCACACGCATAAATCATATTCATTATATAAGTTTTTGAATAATGGGTAATGTTAATAAAATATACCGTTTTCACAATATAGAATCGTTAGTTCAAATTTTGCATCCCAATGATTAACAAACAAATCATGATTACATATTCACGTAAATCTATACATAACACAAAACTTTAATATCAAAAGATAAAAAATGATAAAGATTTCTTTTTTATTTTTTTTTTATTCAAATGGTGTTTTATCTATGCTCTCTTCAATCAAATAATACTATATATACAAATAAAGAGGTAGATAGTAGCGTATGCATTGATTAAATATTCTCTATGCATATTACATGATATATGAAGCTGTAGATGGGACGCAGATTCAACCAAATATTTGCAGAGCCAAGAGGAAGGAAAGGGAAAATTTTAAGTGGGGAGAGAAAAGCCCAGTAGAAATTTGAGCTCAAGCCGGAATAGCCCAATCCATAAATCACAAACGGTGGGACGAGGTTACAATACAATGCCGATCCACCTCACATACCCCTACCGGCCAGTAACTAGTTTCCTCAAAAACCCCGACGCATTGTCAGAGAATACCTCGCAAATGCAAGGACATAATCGTCATTTCGTGCTTTCTCCAAGAACCCTAGCGTTTTAGGCATATAACACTAACCTGCTGCCATGCTTCCTGTCCCCTTTTCCATTTCCCAAATCCTAATCCTGACGGCAGATCCCCTCCGCCACAATGCCTCCAAAGTTCGACCCCACCCAAGTCGTCGACGTCTACGTTCGCGTCACTGGAGGTGAGGTCGGTGCGGCGAGTTCACTCGCTCCGAAGATCGGTCCACTCGGTCTCTCCCCAAAGAAAATCGGCGAAGACATCGCCAAGGAGACCGCTAAAGACTGGAAAGGTCTTCGTGTCACCGTGAAATTGACGGTCCAGAACCGTCAGGCTAAGGTTTCCGTCGTCCCATCCGCGGCGGCTCTTGTAATCAAAGCTTTAAAAGAGCCGGAACGTGATAGGAAGAAGACGAAGAACATTAAGCATAATGGAAACATTTCGCTTGATGATGTGATTGAGATTGCTAAAATTATGAGACCGAGATCTATGGCTAAGGATTTAAGTGGAACGGTGAAGGAGATTTTGGGTACTTGTGTGAGTGTCGGATGTAGTGTCGATGGAAAAGACCCTAAAGATGTTCAGCAGGAAATTACTGATGGTGATATTGAGATTCCTCTTGATTGAGATTGGAGAAGAGATAGAGAGAGAGAGAGAGAGAGAGAGAGAGTGAACAGAGAGTAAGGGAGAATTTTGATGGAGTTCAAACGACGGGTACTTTTTATTCGAATTTGCGTTTAGAATTGTGTCTTTTAAATTCAAAATTTGAGATTGTTACAATATTTGAATCTTGTTTTGTCTCCAGTGATTTAACGTACTGTAGTAATTTTCAATTTTCTGTGGAGATGTGAAAGCTATGTCTTTTAGGAAACGTTCCAACTGATAAATCACTTCTTGCGAACTATTTGCTCTTTGGATGACTAGAATTCCGTGATTGTGTTGTTAAGTTTAATGCAGATGGTACCTGTGAATTATAAGTTTGTGACATTAGGTTGTTATAGCTATTTCTTGTAATGCTTTGAGCGGATAGGGTGGTGCCTTTAATTCTGACCGCAGTCTCTGAACAATGCTGGTGAATGTGGTTTTGTTTTGGTGATATACTCATTGATCTAGGATGGAGTTCTTGTAATTCAAAATGTATATGCCCTTGGGCTGCTGAACGTGTGCGGTACATTTTATGATCTTCTCAATGGGTGTAAACAAACATAATTAAATGCGTGATCCCTTGACTTGTTTTACATCAGCTTGAATTAAGCACCTCTAGTTATTTATGGAAGAATCGAATCTTTTACGCAGAAGTTTCAGGGAATTTTGATTTCAATCATGGTTGTGTGTACTAAAGCTTGGTTCATGCTCTCGATGCTTAGGCAAGCAGTTGCTTGACTTAATTGTATTATACTCTGAGGAGATATTAAACTCACTTGGGTAGCTTATGAGCTGGTTATGTTGATTTACACCTCTAATCTAGTTTTGTGTCTTTTAAGATATCCTGTTGTGCGACAAGGCTTGTTTCATATATATATGTGTGTGTGTGTGTGTGTGTGTGTGTGCATATACCTACAAGCAAGGAAATAACATGGAATTTTATTTTATAATCCTGGAATGAATGTTATCGTTGTAGACTGATAACCTATGGTAGTGGAATCTCGTTTACAGCTTCGTTTGTTGCAGTCGTGTTGAATTGTCGGGACTGTTCTTTGGAAATACCTCCTTTTTGTTTGTTCAGTTCATTTGTAAGCACTGAATTTTATTTCTGTTTCAGCTTCTATTGCAGTGGTGTATATGTTGCTCCGAACATTGACTAGCATTTTATGAACTGTAGGACGGAAGAAGGATTTATCTATGAATCCAAAGTTAAATCAATGTGTTTGGAGAATTGCCTACATTGCTCCTTGGTACGAAAATATAGTGGGCAATGTTATAAGATGCTTTCGTATGGTAGGAATCTAAGGTTTTTGCTGCCTTGTTTGATCAGCATTTTGTTCTTGGTCAATTAGGGATTGTATCCTAGCAAGCAGGACTGCATTAGAAGCATGATCTTGATCGGCTGCTAGAATTATATTCGTTGTTATTGTTCTCCTTGATGAATTTGAATGCTGAGTGCAACGCATGGCTTGCACTTTTTCTTAGCCCTTCTTGCCTAAAAGATGGATTGTTATATCATAACCAAGTTGAAGACAAGGCTTTTCCCTGTAATTCAACAATCAACTCAAGTCTATATAAGTATATCCTTGAAAAACTTGACTTAATTAATTTAACACGACATAGTGGAAACCTCACATATGTAAATGAAATGCTTTATTTAAAATATGACAGTTTAACTCTCGTGTACAATATTATTCGATCAAGAAATATACTTTACATTCATAAGCTTTACATGAAATCCTTATAACGTAACATGTGGTCTTGTAATGCTACATCCAAGAACTTGATATATAGTCTTGCAGCTAATTGCACTTGTTATCTCATACCAACCTTTTGGTCTTAGTTTGCTCTATGTTTAATAACCTTTGATCTAGGGATGCATGAACAAACTCAGTGTTTGGGCTAAGTCACTGCCAACAAAGTAAAGACCAGAAGCTATGGTGACTAAGTATACATAATCATATAGTTAGTGGTCTAGCACATACAACTATACAATCAACAACCTAGCATACTTTTATACCAAGCGATTGGCAAGCACATTCACAATCATATATACAATATATGGATACTGTGCTAATGCATATGAATTCACTAATATACGTATCCTAGTCAAGCCTAGTTTTTATCTAGTTAGTTATCATATTGGATATAAAGTGTAGAAACATGGTTGGCTACAAGGAATGATCGAGCTTAAAACCCCCCGAAGGAGAACCCAATATGGTTGGTCTAATTAAAACTGGTAGAGTTGAAGATTGAGCAACGTAGAACTATGTGCCGGAAAACCTACATCTGTAAACCAAGTCCCTTTTTTGTTAGTCTTCACTTAACAAGTAAACTTGAGTTGTAGGTCTACCATGTCATGAATGCATTGAACATCTTTAATGAAACTAAGCTTCAATTCCAAGTTAAAGAGTACAGATAATGCCATCCAAAGCCTAGTTTTAGCCCAACAATCGAATATTATAACATAATGAACAAGGCACAAATTAGATATTGCAAATTGAATGAAAATTTAGTCAACCTGGCATTCAATCAATAGTTCATCAATGTTCTCGAATATTATAACATTTTCCATCATTTACCAAATCATAGGCATATTTGGAGCAATCATCACATGTCCAATAGAAAATATATTCTTTCTCTATAGCCGATGAGGTTACAATCAAGCTCCACCAAGTCACATTTCAAATAGTTATCAATTTATCATAAGAAATACAACATCTACTTAGCCTTTAGAAGTATTAAGCTAGCTCACTATATATGTTTTCTAAAATTCCAATTTTAGGCTCAAAATTATATAATTAATGATAAGATCAAAGTTGAACATCCTTAAATCAGTATCAAGCTCAAGTCATTACAAATCGAATTCATCAAATAATTTTATAAAAATCCTTTCTTTAAGAAAATAAATATCATTAATTAAATTAAATATATGCTATTAGGAGTCCCTAAACCAAGAATCAAATTGAAATAACATCATTTATTATTTCAAAAATTAAACGGCATTTTTGTCAAAATAAGATACGTTCTTTAAGAAATATCATTAATCTTAACAATTTCATAAAAAAAAAAAGAATATTAAATTAAGCATCGTGTTAAATAATTTCAAAATAAATTTTTATATAATTAATTATGGTCATCTAATAAATTTAAAACTAAAGCATCTTAGCGGTGGAAAAGGGCGGTATTTGTTTTGCCTGCGCTGTGCATCCTAGCGACATCAGTGTGTCAACAGGACTCCTCTAGGGATCTCCCTTTAGCCACCAAGTGGAGATCATAGCAAAACAACATTTAATGTATGAACTACCTTGCTTTACTACTCAAACAAGACATGCTATATATTTCCTATTATTTTCTAAGTTTGGGTTTTGGTTTTTCTTTCATTGTTTCCTTTAATTTCTCTTTACAGAACCCTTTGAAATGTGACTCTAAGGTACTCTTATCTCTCCTAGGTAATCGAAAGAGTTAAATCATCAACTAGTTGTTATTACGCAGGTTTCCTTCTATTATAGTTCTAAGTGTCCTCATACTCTTGTACCTTTAATTTGGGTAATCTTTATGCATCTTCTAAGTGTGGCCACGATAGGATCAAAGGTGATTTGTGATCCTCCCATGTCATTTGTTAGTATTTATTATTCATTAAAGGTATAAATTTACCTAGGTTTAATTATTTATAATCATATACGTATATATATTTTGTGTACCATGTAGTGATAATGTATATCACGAATGTGGTCTTTGCTTGTACTCTTGGTGGTTCGGCAACTTAGTTAAGTCCTTGATCGAGGGGTGTAAGAGGTTGCCCCATGATGGGGGAAGGCTCTTAAGTATTGATCGAGGGGTATATGCAAGCCACTTGGTCACGTCCTTCACTACGCCAAGCGAGTTTAGGGAGTAAAGGACCTTTGAGAATACATCCTCCAATCATGGTTGCACTAACATTGTAAGGGTGCTCGCATATGTTAGGACATGTTAGTGAATGCTTATATATTGCCACCAAAGTACTTGTGCATGTGCAAGTCATTGGTAGTGTTTTTGGCAATTGGGAGAGTCTCTTTTGTAGTTTGATGGTGCTTGACCAAGGGGAGCGTGAGAAGTCCTTGGGGCTTTCTTGAGCCCTGGGAACATAATTATTGCAAGGGGGATAAGCATATCCATCCTCAAGGTCTTCTTGAGCCATGGATAAACCTACTCTAGGTAACCCAACTACAAAGGTCATGTAATCTAACTACAAAGCTCGTATGAGAGCTTAACCCATCTAACAAATGAGGGATTCGTCTTGAAGTTGCCAATGTTGGACATAGATGCCCGAGGCTTAGTGAAAGAAGAGCCCACCACTATGTATTGTTGGTTAAGATTGGACTTCCACTCAACAAACTCCAAGAAGCCACTCGACTAAGCCGAGCAATGAAATTGAGGAGCCAATGAAGTAGAGTGGTCAAGCGGAAGCTAGACGAAGACTTATCGAGCTTTCTTGTGTTTTCTTTTTGTTGTTATACTTTTTGCTTTTGTTTGTACTCATGGTTGGTATGCCGGGCCTTAAAGCCTTGTAAGAACTTAGAATTGAATGAATTAACTAAGTTTGTTGATGTGCTCACTTCCTTTATCATTGATTGCTATTCTACTTTGTTGTCTTGCCATTCAAATGCCCATACTCAAGTTATCACATTGAGGTGGTCAGCCTTATGAGCATAGAGTTTCCAATAAAGCATAGTGCTCGAGATTAGGGTTAAGCATCTAAGCTAAAACCCTAAGCATTTAAGGCGGCCATCCAAGCTTGGTGGACAAGGAACTGATGCTTTCGGAACCGATTAGAGGATCCTTTAGTCGAGCACCAAAGGCCATGGTTGGATGGGCTTAAGTCTTATTGAGAGGACATCATCATTAACTACTTGCTAAAACGATGCAATGATTGAGGTGATCAATGTGGCCCTAAGGCCTTCAAGGGGTATGAGTTTGGTTCGTAGGTGCACACAAAGGCTAAGTTGGTGATCTATGTATTAGACAAATTTAAGCCGTTGATTCTCTTTTCGTGACACATAGGTTGCTGTGGGAAAGGAATACGAAGCAATGGTTTGCATCCCCTTATGCCTCTACATAAAAGCTTCTAAGGTTAGTCTACTCCTCATTTTTTCTCTCGCTTTTATTGACATCTTGCTAGACTCTCCTTAGATTAATTTCCTTTCTTCTTTTAGTTTCTTTCCACTTTCTTGAAGTTTCATCAAGGATATCAAAGTAACCACCATGAAGGTTAGAAGGTGAGGGCAATTCGGTAGGGGAAAACCAAGGGGAGGCTTTGTCCAATCTTACTCCCCCTAAAAGGCTAGACCAAGAGAGTAAGCTTCTAGAAGTGAAGCTAGTCCCTTTTGTTGAGAAGTGGCAGCTAATGACCAAAGTGATGTATAAACATAATGAGGATCACTGGTCTCAGGTATACCAAGAAGTTCAGGTGAGGATGGATTGTTAGTAAGTTAAGATTCTTGGACCTAATGATTGAGCATGTAAGCTTAGGGAAAAGAAGACCATTTGCTTGTATTAGAAGGCCATTACGCTTTTCGCCATTCTAAATGGAAGTGTTCGACTACTTCTAAGTATGCTCGAAGCCTCTTCACTTGAACACTTGGCAAGTATTGTTGACCTTCGAAGCCATGTTCATCTTCTACATGAGGAGATCGATAGCTCAACTTTCTTAACATTTCCTTCAAATGAAGTGGAACGAAAAAGGATGGGAGTATGATGCTAGTTGGGGCAATAATGTGAATATTTTCCATAGAAGGAAATCAAAAGTAGACAAGTGGAAAGAGCAATTCTACTAGGTGAGGCCGCTCCATGACTTAGATTTTCTAACCAAGTGGAATAAGCCAATTCGAATGAGGTTCATAAACTACTTTGTTGAGGAGGAGGATGAAGCAAGGGAATAGGTACTTAATGTGGCATGTTGTCCCAGTCAAGGGTTTCATTTAGGAAACAACATAGGTGCCTATTTGAGGATGGAAATGCTATATGATTGGGAAATAAGTATGGGATACGTCTATGTGGTCAAGGAGTGTAGCCGAGAGTTCGCCATTATTGATTGCCAATGGAAGAGGGTAGGGGGGTAGAGCTCAAGGCTACTCGTCTTCGACAAGTGTTTTATTCTATTATTGTTATTTACTTGTGCTAACTATTGTTTTGTTTTGTAGCTTTCAAACTATATGACAACTTATTGAAGGTAAGGAACCTGCAAGTAAGGGAGTAGAGACTTTGAGACAAAGGGACAAATGTTGTTGATGGACAAGAAGTAACTTACCTAAGGAAAAGGAATAAGCGAAAGGGTAGAGCCAAGACATCGACAAGAGAGAGACTAATTGTGATAGAGGAAATACAAGATGCCCTGAAGGGGGAATCATTGTTGGTTATGGAGGTAAGCTTGTCACCGAGTAGTAAGTTTCTATTAAAGGAGACTTAATGGATCGGTGCTCAAGCATAAGGCTCCTATAGCGAGGAAGTCAAAGAGACTTATCTTCGACTAGCAAGTAGAGGACAAGGCCTCTAAGGGGAGGGTTCATGTGGAAGCTTAAGGGTAGTTAGGGTAATAAGAGGCTAAGAAGGTTGCTAGCTCAAAGCTAGTGTTAGAGAATTATAGTGTTCGAGTGATTAATTTGGAAGAGGATGTAGGGGGTAACGCTAAAGTATTGACCAGTTGGCAGTTGGGCTTGGTCAAGCCTAATCATGCCGTACTCTTTCAAGGTAAGGAATATCCATACACCATGATGATCACTTTGGAGAGGCTAGGGATGTAATGAATGTGTCCAACTATGCTTTTGTATGTGATTGTACTCTATTCCAACAAGTATGGTCTTGTTCTCATTTCCCTTATGCTTTCAAGTGTTTGTAGGTACCTTAATGTAGGCAAGTATAGCTATTAGTTTATAATATAGTGGATATAAGTCCGAATATTGATCCCTTAGAGATTTTGACTACTAGTACTCACTAGGTCTTTATTATCTAATCGACAAATTAAATTTCAAGAAACTTAAAGAAGTAGATCTAAATTACTACTAAAACTAAAATAAAGATTAATTAAGAAGCAATTCAAAAATTAATAAGAAAGCAATTCAATTGGAAATTAATTCGAGATTCAATGTTATACCGAGATCTTGTTTCCCTTAAATTTAACATGTGATTTTCTTAAAGATAATCTAATTTATTCTTTAATCTTTCTTGACCGAAGAATTCTCTACTAAAGTTAATAACTTTCTCAAGCCAATTAACCTTAATCATATAATTACCTATTAGAATCTCTTCTCAATAGCATGACTTAAGATTGCATTATTAAACAACAAATTCTCTACACTTTAATTTGAAATGCGAAAGAATCTTGCAAATTATCTCGAATCTTGCAACAAGCAACAATTCTTATCAACTATGCCTAGATTTAATCTTATAAGAAATCTCTCGATTTTGTTATAAGATATCAAATTCTAGATCATTACCCATGAAAATGATAACCTAAATCATGAAGCAAACATTATTGAATCAAGAAAAGAATAAAGAACTAAATTAATCAAATACTAATCATGTCATATGAATAGATCTAAATTCTACAAAACCTAGATACCGAAGATCTACTCTCTATACATCGCAAAATAAGAATCTACAAAACAAAGTATAGGAAAGAGTAGAAAAAAGCATCATGAAATCCAAATAAAAATTAAATCTTAAAATCTTCTCTTCGCTTTCTTGATTGTTCTCGGCTTCAAAACCTTCTTAAAAGTCGTGTCAAAAAGTTCTCTCAAATAAACCCTAAGAAAACTTTATATATGAAGAATTAAAAAAATAAGTTGGTTAGAAAAGACACAATTGGGGACACAGCCATGTCTTTTGATCATATAACAATTTGTGTTTCACATTTGTCTTCTTTAAAAAAAAAAAAAAAAAAAAACTGGAAACAACATGACCGATGACATGGTCATGTGTATTGGTTGTGTCATAGGCTATAACAGTAGAAAATCAGCTCCAAATTTACTTGGAAACGACATGGTTGTGTCATTCAGTTGTGTCAATCTTTAAACCTTCATAACTTGCTCATTTTAACTCCATATTGAGTGAAATTTGTTTCTATCTTCTCATTTTCTCACGTAAATCATTTCAAAAATTAGTAAACAAAATTTTACTCAATTAAGTATTATTATCTAAAAATAAACTCAAATATCAAGGAAAATCATCAAAAAATCACTAAATAAAATATGTACAATTAAGAACTTATCATCAACTCATGCTCACTTTCCCTTTCTATAGTCATCTCAATGGCATTGCTAAGAGCTAGAGGTAAAGTTAAAGGACTTGAAGGAGGAGGTAGACAAGTTGAGGGCACATACTTAAAGTGTATAAGAGGATGATGAGAGTCTAGGTACGAAAAAAGATAGGTTTAAGTAAAAGGTGGTCAAGGCAAGAGCTGAAGCCAACGATGTGAAGAAGCATGCTGAGGGGCTAGAGACAGCGCTTAATGTTCATGCTTAGGAGTTAAAGGTTATGAGAAAAGAGGAGCAGGTAGCAAAGAGAGAAGTTGAGGCAAGCAACAAAGAGCTCGTGGACGTACGAGCTAGGTTCTAAGATTAGGAAGTAAAGCTTAGGTATGGCCACAACCTAACAAAGGAAACTCTATAGAAATTATTTGTTGAATTCACTAGTGGTGACAACTATAAGGATGCCATTAACAAGGTTGGGTTGGAAGGAGGTAGGGTAGTGAGGGAAGAGGTACAGGGGAAATTTCTTAACCTTAGCCTTGATTTCCTTTCCTAGTTGGATGAGAAGGTCTAAGCCAGCAGTGAATGTGCCAATGTAGAGGATGGTCCTATTGGTGGTGAAGGTAAAGAGGAAGAAGAGGAAGAAGGCTTAGATAACGGTCGGGCTAAAGAAGCATAGGGTTGTTTTAGTGGCTTTTGTAATGATCTTTGTTTAGTTCTTGTATTAGACTTGTTGATGTTATCTCTTTGTATATTTGGGCTAGAGATGTTAGCCCTCTTATTTTATGCTTGTAAATTTAATGAAAATTTCATAAGTTGAATCACTTCCTTATTTCCATCTTGTTGTAGTTTCATTTATATGTTGATGTTTATATGCCTTCATACATGCCCATGCATGCTTGTGTTGTTAGACAAAAATTATTTTGATCAAGTATCTAGATGTTTTTGGCTGGGCCATTAGCTAAGGTGTGTTGCTTGTGGGCTTAAGATCCTGTGATTGAGTCTAACTTGATCAAAGGTGTCAAGTGGTATGAGGTCATTCATTAATTGAGGACCAAGCGTATCAATCGAGTTGATGCACTTGATCCAACGCAATCCTTTGGGTGCAGAAGCCTATCAGGTGCTTGAGGTTAGGCTTGAGGATTAGGATATCTTGAGTGTTACGACAAACAAGAATTCCTAGACATTGACGATGTGGATCAACTAGATTGGGTCTAGTGCTTTCTGTCATCGCCAATTGATAAGGGGTAGGGCTCAATTATCATCAAGCTATATTAAAGTGAAATAACTTATAGGGATGGCACAGATAAGTGCAAAAATCATCTTTTCATTACATTATCAGAATATTTACAAAGTGTACTTAGCTCTTCGTACGTTTTACAAGAAATAAGGCCTAAGAATATTGGCATTCCAAGTTCTCGGACTGGGTTATCTATCTAAGGTCTCTAGCTTGTAAGCCTCATTGCCTACATCTTTTTTTACTCAAATAGGGTCTTTCGTGTTAGGTGATAATTTGCCATGTCCCTCTGACAACCTAATAGCCTTAAGTTTTCAATAGACTAGGTCCTTAGGTCGAAAGACTTTGTACTTAGCCTTCTTATTATAGTACTTAGCCACTTGTTGTTGGTAAGTGATTACCTAAGCTTGAGCAACATCTCACACTTCATCAATAACGTCAAAGCTAGCTTGCAGGGTCACTTAGTTTACATTGACATCAAAGTTCTGAACCTTACTCGAGAGGAGCTCTAGCTCAATGGGCAGTATAGCCTCCAACTTGAAAGCGAGACGGAATGGAGTTTCTCCAGTTGTTATCTTGTGCATTATTTGTTATCCCTAAAGGATGGTGGGGAACTTGTCTACCTACCAAGAACTATCTTATTGATAGCCTTAATTAGGCCATTGGTTTAAGGGTGAGCAATTGAGGTGTAGTGGTGCTTAATGTAGTGATTTTCATAGAACTCTCTAAATTAAGCACTATCAAACTACTTGCTATTGTCGGTGATCAGGGCATAGGGTACTCTTAACCTAGTGAGGATGTTAGTCAAGATGAATCTATCCACTACCATTGTAGTTATGCTTGTGACTACATTAACCAACTTCGTAAAATAGTCAATGGCTACCAGAATGAACCGGCACCCCTTAGATGCCTTAGGAAATAGTCTAAGAATGTCAAGTCCCTACTGAGCAAAGGGCCACAGACGTACCAATGGGGTGAAGGTCAGCACTTAGACCATGACTAATGGGCAAGTGTCTTTAATAGCTGTAACATCATTGCACTAAGGTTTTCACACCCTCTTTCATTGTTGGTGTCACATCCTGACTTAGTATAGAATACACCATCACACAAGAATACTTGTTGAAAACTTAACTTAACTTAACTTGCTTGTTTTTCAAAAGACAACATTGTTTACATGATAAAGAGGTTACTATATTGAAGTCCAGTTAGATATTCTGCTATAACTTATAACTACAACATAATATTTACATCAAAATATGAACTAGCTTTTTTCTTTATCATCTTCACAATAATAGAATTCCTGACTTAGTACAGGTTTTATACAAAAGTTGCTGACTCTGACTCACGCTCTCAGTATATATATCCCTCCATAGTGTTGGGTCCTTCATAATGTAGTTAACTTGAAAGTAAAACATTTTATCCCCTCAGTTACTAAAGCTAAGTGAGAGTGGATAACAAACAACATAATATAGACAATATAATAGATACTATTGTATATCACAACTGAAACTTTTCAACCATAATTGGTAAGTTCAACTTTACATATGCATTTGCCGAACTAGGCATTTATTACTAGCAATGCAGTATGTTATGCTTATGCACATGACATGCATCAGTACCGATATCCTATGTCCTTCCAATTTTCTTCTGATTAGTTGACATAGTCAAGTATTTAGATATGACGTCTAGGAACCTATAGGCAACAAGGAGCTGCCTAGGAGTAAGAGTCCCACCAAATTGGACTATACATTATAGTCTATCATTATCAAAAAGGGCAACAAGTAACTACCTGGGAGTAAGACCCCCAACTTTGCTTTGCAAAATTAGACTATACACTGTAGTTCACCAAATCAAAGAGGTAACACTACCAAATTAAACAATAAACTGTAGTCTACCAAATCTGACTATCAAAATAGTCACAATGTTCGGGTAATGTAATATATATGCTTTTAGAAACTGAGTTCATAAAGCTATTTTTTTTTCATGATCACTTAGAAGCCTCATTCTAAAAGTTCTGACTTGTAGGTCCCTTTTTGTACCATGCCATGATATACAATAGTAACTCAAGAATATCAATCAGCACAATCAATCTTTATGTTTTATTCAACTTAGTTATTTAATTCTAGTTTTTGAACTTTCCCTAAAGGAATTATAATATCTTACTTAGGATTCACTTAGGTGATCATCTAAAAGATTGAGTTAGCAATCACTTAACTTCCCTAGTTAGTTCAATCATTCATAAGCATAAATCATCACCCAACATAACAACATAATAGTTTAACCAAGATACAGTTATTGTTATTCAAAATCACCACATTGGTATCCACTATAGTAGCATATCAATTCACTCAAGATATACCCATATTCAATCAACACAGCATCAAACAACACGCAATGTTATGAGTACCAATATATTTACTCCAACCATGTGCTAGATTTACTTACCTAGGCATAGCAATAGCACAATATCCTATATTTCATGATGTAGTCCTTCCTTACTTATCACACCTATAAAAATATAAACATAGCTTCCAAGTGAAGTACTTGTTGAACCCAAATTCTCATAAACTTTCCTTATCGTGTCTTTAAACTTATTCCTTATCCAGTTTTAGTAAACTTTATATTGTTATGATTGTTATTTTGAGGACTACTAAGATATCTTAAGAATCAAGTCTATTAATATTTTTAAAAGTCCAAAAATATTCTTTTCTCATTACAACTTAACCAAACGCTACTTCAACTCCATAATTGATCCGAATAAACTTTACTACTGAACTAAATACCCTAAAAATTATACTTTTCAAACTTATCTAGTAACCCTTAATATACCCCAATGTGTTCGTTTTACGTAAATTTGATAAATATCTTATTAGTAATAATTACTATATTACATATTAAGCCAATATATAAACTTATATTAGGAAAATATGTAATAAATAGTATACGAGCCCAACTAATCTCACAAAAAATCCTATAAACTTACAAAAATATGAATTTTAATAATCAATTATCAATTATATTGAACTAGCTATTATCAATTTCTACAAAAATAGCGGTTTTAACTCAAAATTACGAAAAATTAGGGAAAATAAACAAATGTATGTGTGAGATAAAAACTAAATATTCCAAATAGCATGATAAACATCCAAAAGTCTAAACATATAGGGCTCATTCATTAATTTCATCAAAAACTAATTATTTCAACAATTCAGTAAAATTGGCAATTTTATTCAAAATAATTATAGAAAATAGTAAAAATGCTTAATTTAAAAAATTTTTGTTACTATAATTAAATATATATATTAGGTGTATTATATACAAGAATTGAGCTTGAAAAAAAATCATCTAATATTTATAAAAATTTATTCAATTTTCATCCAAATAAGGTATTTTCTTAAGGAACCCATATTTCCACTAATTATTTAATTAAAATAAAATTACTACATTAATCTACACCTAAAATAATCCTAGAAAATCAAATTTCACAATTAATTGACAACATTTGATATTTTTAGTAAATTAAATAAATTACAGGCGAAAAATTGGTTCACTTGAACTGGTTGCCTTTGATCACTACCTAATCATCGCACCTTGTCAAAAGAGCTTCTCTAGCCACCCTTTATTAGACCTCTAAGTCTTACCAAGTCAGGTTATGGATAACCTATTGGACCACCCTAACCTAATTTCGATCCTATTTCTTATTTTATTTTTATTTTATTTTTTTGCTATTTTTTTTTCTGATTTTCTAAAATTATGTTCAATTATTAGGTTGCTAAAATATTGTAAATGAGGTCTAGACTCCTATTTATAGGATTTAGGATTTTTGCATATAAAAAAATAAAATTACACATGTCATTTTTCCTTTTTCTCTAAGTGCCATGTGTCATTCACTAAATAATTAAGTGTTGACTCATCATTTTTAATTAATCATTGGTTGACATATCATTTGGTGACTCATCCATTCAATTTTTTTTATTAATTTTCTATTATTTTACCTAATTTTGTTAATTTATTATTATTATTATATGAATATATTTAATACATATAATGTATATCACATATAAATACATGTATATTATGTATAATTTAACTTCATTTATTATTTTTTAAAGTTAATTAACTTATCTTTAATATCTTACTATATTTAAAATCTCGAATTTTACGATTATTAGCTTTATCAATAAGTTAACGTTTTTCTCAAATTAATATTTTTATATAACTTGTTTTGAGAAATTAACCTTACTTAAATTACTTTGTCTAATTTTTCTAACTTTATGGTCAAGTTTGAAATAAAATGAATAATTTAGTCTAATGCCCTAAATTTAGAAACTCGGATTCTATAGTTATTAAACTGGCTCGAAATCTTAAGATATTACAATTGACTTGTAATATCTAAGATGAAAGGCTGTAATGTATAAGGCCTGAGCCTAGATGTGATTGCTGCACATCCTTGCATGTAACTCTTTGAGGCCATGAAGGCCTTTCTTAGTCTTTAGGCAGTAAAGGAGGGACATACCCTGTCTACGCTGATAGCAAACATCATCAATGATCATATAGTTGGTCACATTGTAGATGAGCCTATTTACTTTTATTCTATTGCTAGGTAAAGCACCAGTCTTGAGGCACTCAAGTATCGGATCCATCCATGAGGACTCGATTGATATGAAGTAGATCTTGAGAACTTCCTGTGATTACTCATCAATGGTTTGCTTTAGGACATAATACAAGAGGATCTATTTGTCTCTTGTATAGGATGAGGCCACGACTGTCACTATAAGAATTTCAAAGCAAGTGATGTTTCTACTTTTTCTAAACATTACCTATCGTGCCATGATTTTATTACATTTAATTAGATGTTACAAGATAATATTAAATTGTAACATTTTATAAAGTTATGCAAGAGTAGCTAAAATGTTAGCAAAAAGCTAAAATAGTCCACAAAAACAAATAGACCTCTTTCTTTAGCTCTTTCTCTTTATCTCTCTCTCTCTCTCATCTATAAAAAAACCCTAAGAAAACTATCTTAAGGAAGGCAATACATGCCACAACTTTGATTTGGCACCACTAAGGTAACCCCCCTCTCTCTCTAATACACACCCCCTACGTGTGTACATCTCTCTCTCTCTCTTTATTGTTTCATTTTTGGCCAATGTTATTCAACATGGCAAATAGGACCACAATTTTTCTAATATAGATTTCCTCTTTCACTTCTTCAAACCTAAGGTATATATTTTCATTATTTGTAGTAAATGCATCTATCTAGTTAGATTTGCAAAACAAAACCCTAGAATTTCTTCCTTTCTCTCTCTCTTTTAATGTTTCTATTCAAATGTAAATACAATTAACAAATGAATAAACCCTATGCCTACGCTAAGTTTTGGCTTCTTCTTTTTCCTTTATGAAGCATTTGTAAGTTCACAATTTCTCTATCTCTCTCTTTATGTCGTCTGATTGCTAGATTCTTGTACTTATGTAAAGAAGTTTAGAAACTAGTGTTTTTTCATGATCATAGGTTCAAATTTTTTATAAGGATATGTCATTTTCAAATCACAGTTCAAAACATTACTATTTAAAACAATATGCTTTGCATGAACATCCAATTTGTTTTATTTCATTTATATTATTTTATAGAAAAATAGAACAAACTTGCACATTATTGGGTGAGAGAAAAAAAAAAGTTTCAATCTCTATGTATTTTTCAATTATTTAATGTAGTTTACAAGGCATACATGCATGATACGTGTATAAGCTTTTTTCAACAGCTAAGCTAAAAGCTATAAGCTTTATTGTGGTGTATTTATTTCAAAGTTTGATAATTTAATTTCATTATTTTTTTTTTTTTGCCAAAAGATGAATTTCATTGAATAGAAAGAAGAATCGACATACCAAGAGTTAAGGGTACAAAGATCCAACTGAATAAATGGACACATCTCTTTAAGCGTTACAACATCCACATAAGAGATACTAAATTTTCTCCTAAGAGAATAAACTTACCCAATTAGTGAGAATGACAAATCCCATAAAAGGGATGACTAATCCCACGTAGAAGATGACAAAACAAAAAATAAAATAAAATAATACATTAAAAAAACCCACTTATTCTAGAAACTATCACTATACAAATCTTAACCTGATCACTATGATCTTCAAATGAACCAGATCTATAGAGGAGGAATTGTGATGGATAATATTGTAATGCTGATGGATTAATGATGACTAGAGTGGTAAGAAAAGACAGATCTAGGGTCAGTACTACTAGATATACAGATATTGAGATCAACAACGGTAAATCTACAAACTAAATTATATTGAATGAAGAAAAAAGATTTAGAAAGGAGCCACCCCCTAGATGTTAGGGTTTGTGAAGGAGCTAAGTATATGTGTGTGTGAGAGAGAGAGATTTAATTTCATTATTTACCGGTGCCTTTTCTTTCAATTATTATTGTTGTTCTAAAAATGGGGTTAGTCAATGGTCAATCAATGTTGAATTTAATGCATGCAACCAACTTTTATTATACAGATTAAACTCAACTCGAATTGAAGAAAGAAAAAAATCATACACCCTTTTGTAAAGTTATTGATAATGGTATTTCATTTATGAAGTATCTGTACGTTCACAATTTATCCGCATAAAAATTGATGTTTGTAGGTATAAACTTCATCGAATTTCGATGTTTTGACGATTGCAATCTCGGAATAGATAGCTCCACGGATAGGGTTTGATCTTCATTCTGTTATTCTTTGATTGCATTTACTAGTTATAGTACTGAATTGTAGGCGAACATTATCATCCAATTGGCTGATTGTGTGACACACCCTATATTCTTCTTTTGTTTGTTTGTTTTTTTTTTCTTTTAAATTCTTTGATTTTAGGGGTAGCGACAACTCAATTTATTTGCACTACGCAGGAATTTAATTAAGAAAGTTAAAACTAAAGAATCAGATAAAGCAAATACTTGTTTTTTTTTTCCTATTCAATTATATAAGTGTTGCGTATTTCACTGAAGCTTTTCCATTCGTGTAATGGCATCGACTTGTGATTAGTTGTTTGCAGAATCTAATGTTTACTCTTGATTGTATCATACTAAATTTTCCTTAGGGAAAAGAGATTTGATGCGTGTAAATAAAATTATCTTGGGCATCCATTAATTGGTCAAAGCCTTTTTTTTTTTCTAGGGTTTTATTCATCCATTAATTGACCAAGAATTTAAAAAGGACGTATTTTCATGCTATCTATTGGATTTTATTCATTCATGTGTTTTTCATCTTTTAATTTTTCTGGTTATAATCTGGATGCACTTTGGACAATGTTGACTTATGTTGGTTTTAATTGGAGTAAAATCTTGATTTTTTTATTTGCATTCATATAACTAAGCGATGCTCGTTTTTTCTTATAATTTTGTTTCTTTCATCATGGGTTTGTAATTTTCTATTAAATTAATCGACTATAATGGTTCTATAGGTATTTCATTTTCAAATTTCAGTATACCATTTTCTTAGTGAATCCACAAATTCGTAAGCAAATACACAATAGATGAAAGGTCTAGTTTTCTAGTTCAATTCATGCCCTAATTTATAGTAAATCCTCCCCCTTTTTAAACAAGGTGTAGATAAAGTTCATGTTGATATGTTTAACAAGTGAATTTCTCTTTCTATAATCTTGATTGATGCATGTGGATGTCTTCTTTTCTTATTGAGTTGTGAATGCAGTTTGTAGTATATCAAGAAGGATTTGATACATGGTTCCATGATTGATGGCTCATACTCTTATATCAATTTATATTTCTTATTTTTTTTTTTTGTTTTCTGGGCAACAAAAGGATTGGTTAAATTAGTTGGCTTTGTATCTTTGAAAATTTCATATTGAATCTAAAAATATAATGCAAACAATTTAACATGATGTGCAGGGCATTATTTGTCCCATTTTGGTTGTTTCACACAATAGTGCCTGTGGAAGATTTTCATTACTTGGTCTATATGTTCCTCATAGTCGCTCTGTAGGTTTTTCAGTTTGGGTTTTTAGTTTCATTTACCGTATGTTCCTTACTTTTCCTTTTTTTCATATTGAAAATGAGATATAGGCTTCAATTTAATTTTCTTGTACATTTTTATTTTACAATACTCTCTTTGGTAGTAAGCCCCTCACCATGCCACTGTGGCGATACCTTTGTAGCCATTACATTTAAATTGCTCCTCCATATATATCTAAACAATTTTTAGGTATCAAATATTGTCCTTTATACTTTACATTAAAAAATTCACTGGTTAATCCCATATCTTTGAGTTACATATGTTTTTAAGCTTGGTAATTACGTTTGATTATTTCATCTTCCTGAAGTTTTTATCTTTACCCCTATTTGTTGTCACCATTACTTAAAAGAAAAGAAAAAGAAAAAAAGAGTCGTTTCCTTGATTTGTCGAGTTAGAATTGTATGAGTTGATGTTGCTATTATCTTCATCTTTACACTATAGGATATAATCATCAATCCATGTACTACTCCAAACTCAAGGTATGTACTTTTTTCATTTGTAGTAGATACATTAATCTTGGGTTATTTTTCATACTCCATGCGATTTGTGGTAATTACATTATTGTAAGCAGATTTCAAAAAGATTAGGCTCTAAATTTGAATTGTCAATTAAATAAAAGGTAAATAGCAATGGTAAAATCACTATCGAATATATATGATTGAATAATAAAAAGTAAGTTCAATAATATATAAATAAGATATAATTGCATGAAACAATTTGGTCTAAGACTTATTTGCATGATTTTTATGAGTAGATCAAAGAAGTGCATAACTATTCAAGTTATGGCAGTTTAGCCGTTTTATTGATATAATAAAATAGAGAATTAGTTAGATGATTCTACTTATTTCATAGAGAATGTTGTAGTTTTCTTTATTTTTGAATATTCATGTCATGGTAGCTTAGGAGTTATATAGATATAAACAAAATGGAGAATCAATTGAATGATTTTGCTGATTTCATAAAGAACGTTGTAACCGCCTTTACTTTCAATAATGTGCACAATGCTTTCTTCTTTTTAAGTTTTTTCTTTTCAAACTTGTAACTTTCAAAAAATGTGAAAGCTACATAATATGTCGTTGAATTCTATTCCATATCTATTTTCAAATTTCTTTGTAGATTTACTAGCATATCTTTGTTTTTCTTCCTTTATGTTTTTTTGGGCTGAATCACATATTTTTTAACGAGCAACAAAGAGCTCAACAAACAAGAGATAATTACATGTTCTCTTCTCGCTACTTGATTGATTAGTAAGGCTTTAGTTTCAAACCATTGAAGATTTATTACTGTAACATTGGCAAAATGTACTAAAGGGCACGTACTATCTTTTGTGGCTTATTATCTAGAGTAAGTCCCAAATATTTTTTCCTCTTTTCTATTTACTGCTCTATGTTTAGATGTAAAAAGTCACATATTCATTTTGGGAAGAGGAGACATTGAACTACATCAAAACTTAAGGCCTACTTGGTTCCACTTGGTTCTTTTGTTTTATTTTATTTTTGTTTGAATTGGTGTTTAGGTTGTATGTTGCTTATGTTGACTCCTTTAAGGCTATGTCCATGGCCTAGAGAATTACTTAAAATGACCTTTCTATTTTTTTTTTTTACCTAAGCAAACTTAGAATTGTCTTCCAAAAGTACAGGTACTAATCACACCATTAGATTGAACAATAATCATACTTGGCTTTTTTTCTTAATTATATATATACTTTCTCACCTATTAATTATTTAAGCTTTCCAACCGCATGAATTATGGTCATTGCCTTATTATAATGTATAAGCCAACTAACATGTCTATTTTATGTACACCTAGCTTAGCACAATGTTATGTAAGTAATTTGGTCTACTCAAGTTTTTAACATAAAGTGGAATGAAAATGATGCATATGACTTTTTGACATTATATGATGAGACTAAGATCAATGAAGGTATATACATTAAACTGCTTCTATGCCTAATTTGTAGTATGTTTGGTACCAACTCTATTAGTTTGCAACTATCTTTTTCTAGTTTTGATATTCACTAAATTATTTTCTTTTACTTTGGTTAATTATTCTTATTACTTTTGATTGCTGCGATTACTATTCTTTATGCTTGCTATTGATCTTTAAGGATCTTTTATCTTACATAAGTTGCTAGAAGTTTTATTTATATTCATGTTTTATAGTGGTTTATGTATGAGTCTTTCATTCTTATCCATAGCTTTTTATCCTCATTCACTTTTAAGTTTGCAATTTCATACTGTCTTTTGGAAGTACTTGTGTTCTTACCTATTACATTTCCTTGGTTTCCAATGTTGTATTTTTCTTTATTATAGCAACCATTAGTTATTTGTAATATGTAGGAAAAGTCTAATTTGTTCTTTCCTTTAAGCTTTATTGGTATTCAATTCTTTTTTAACCATTGGTTTAGTGAATGTTGTAGGGTTTGATTAGGTTTTTTATTATATGATTGAAATTAATGTATCTATTAATGCACCAAAATGAACATATCAATTTAAGTTCACATGATATTATTCAAATCTAAATCAATTTAATATATTTTCATAATGCGAAAGATTAAAGTATTTTTCTTATCAATCGTTACATTTGCAATATTTCATAGCGAAATAAAGAGCATATTTAATAGTATAAAACATAGTGTAATATGTGTTGTTACTTTAAGGTTAGCATTATAGCCATTTTTTTTTTATTGTTTAAGCTAAATTTGAAGTGTAACTACTGAACAACTAGTTATTATGCTAAAAATTGCAAACTCTTAGCCAATTTTATATCACTAACATCATGAAATTAATTACTTATACTTTTGATGTGTCTTATTTGCTTTTAATGAGATACCAACTACAGTCTTTCTTTCTTTTTTATTCCTTCAAATACTAGAGTTTACTCCTATGAGATTAGATACTTATACTCTTCATTATTTGTCTAATGGATACTCGTTGTTGAGTAGTTTGAGCTAACTTACCTTTCATTTTTCTTTAGATTTGCTATAATATATGAAGTTGCATGGTTGACTTATTTGATGCCAACTCTTTACTTATTGGATATATAAGTGGTTGCTTTATTGTTAGCTTTAGAACCATTTTTCAAGTTATGTTGAATTATTCAATCTACATTTGAAGATGGCAATTACAGAGCTATCATCAAGTTTATTAAAAATTGTGAACATTTAGCTAGTGTTGTATCTCCCTTTCTTTGTACACTTTTTTCTTATGATTCTAGTCTTGTGTTTTCTAATTTGGATTTTGTATAACTCGAGTGTTCATACAATTAATCTTATAACTTGAATTACTATACATAAAACATGAAGAGCTATTAGACAAATTTTACAAGACAAAAATCTCTTCTTCTTTTTTTTTCTTTTGAAAAATACAAACTTTGAAAATAAAAATGTTATCCCTTTATTAGTCATTTTAAATTTCCACTAATACTATAAACTTTAATTGTCTAGTATGATTTTTGTCCAAAAGAAAAAAATTATAATTATCCAGCATGATGAAGATTTAGTTGTAAATTCTAATTGAAGAAGATTAAATGTATTCTTTTAATATGCTTGCCTTATTTGAATCCTTCTATAGATAGCTTAGGGAAAAGAAAAAAAAAAAAACAACTCTTTGTAGCATTGATTTTGTGTAATATTAGTTTATAGCTCGTTGATATCCAATATTAATTCTTAGCACATGCATTTTTCTTAGCCATGCTCTTCTGTATAATGTTAACTTAAAGTAGGCTTCTTCTTTCTTTCTTTCTTTCTCTCTCTCTCTCTCTCTCTATTATTATCATTTCCAACTATGATGAGTATGAGGCATAAGCATAAATAATGGGGAAAACAAAGATTAGAAGTGTCATAGGCTTCTTGATTTATCTTGTAATTGTTAACAAGTTCTGAACATATTTGTTGTAGTTTTTTTTATACATGTTTTTTTAGATTATTAGAAGTTCTAAAAATGTGTTAGTAATTACGTAAGGGTAAATGTTAAATTCACTATCTAAGTCTATCGTTTTTTCAATTTTACACTTCAGAATTTCATATTTTGTAGATCATACATCCATAATTGAAATTTGAGTAGTTGGTATTACTATCTCAGTCAAATTTACTATCATGTTATTTTATATGCCATGGTAACCTATTATAGTATAGGTCTATAATATGTTTATGTTTTCATATATTTATATGTAATTAATATTATTTGTTGACCAAAATATAATACATATTTTTTAAGATAAAAAAACAAAGTATTATTAGAATTTTTCTTTTGTCCAATATCCTTTGAATTTTCTTTTTCTCTCTTTTTTCTTTTTTCCTTCTTAATGAAGGTTGCTTAAATAAGTGTAAACAAATAAGGAAAAGAAAGAAATTTTCTTAATTAAAGGGTAGCAATATGTAAATAAGTTAAAGTTACACCAAAGGCCTATTTATTTTATTTTATTTTATTCCCTTTAATGGGCTAGTCCTACCTTTTATGTTAATTCAAGATAAAACTAACCTAAATATTACTTAACTTGTTTTCATTCATAACTAAATTTTCTTCTCATATGTAAGATTAAGAACATATAACAAAATACATGTTTTTTTCCCTTTTTGATAGAATATCTCTCATTAGATATCATTAAATAAAGTACTTACTAAGTTTTAATGCTAATCAACGCCATCCATTTGTTCTATGTTATCATCATCTTTGATAATAGTAATTTGAATGAGTTAAATTTATGTATGATGATATTGATAGATGAATACATTCTCTTTCTCATTTTATTTTTCTTACATTTTTAGGTTCCATAATCTTAAGTTTGTTGGCTCACATGGATAAGAGTTGGATGACACATAATATCAAATCTAAAGAGTATCAAAATGAAGTAGAGTACTTTTTTGCATACTAACACTTAATATATGGGGTCACTATAAGAATAAATTGTCATAGTAGAAAATGTTTAAATGATATTATGCCTCCTACATATGTGATAAGGGTACACTTACTTGTAGATTGGGTTGATGTAACTTATCAATGTTAGGTTTGTCATAATGAGAAGCCAAATATTGATGTGTGTCTAATTGATCAAGGTAGAAGACCATACAAAGAGTGAGAAACAAGATCAAACATGGAAGAAGAACATATAGGGGTAAGAGATAATGATAATTTACTTGATGAGATGCTTGAAGATGTAAAACATTTATTGATAATCAAAATGAAGATTTAGCCTATGGAGGTGGCATTGAACTTTCACAAAATTTTCTAGATAGGTTAAGAGTTAACTCACAACAAAAGCTTTACCGTGGTTGTAAATTCTCTAAATTTGAATTTATAGTGAAGCTTCTTCATTGAAGGTGTACAATAATTGGAGTAACAAGTCTTGTTGCTCTAGTTTAGAGAATTTACATCTCTAACTTTTATGAGATGTAATACCTAATGGTGAATCTCTTCCTAAGTGCTATTACTTTGCAAATAGGTACTTGAGATGGTTGGGTATGGGTTATCACTACATCCAGCATGCAAATATGATTATTACTTATATTGGAGTTAGAAAAACTATTCCTCATAATGTTTTGCATTATTTTCCCATAAAGCTAAGGTTACAACTCCTTTTTACGCATTTTAAAATTACCCAAAATATACGTTGGCATAAGGAGGAGCATAAGAGACAAGAAAGTTATATGGGTCATCTTGTACGTAGGTTAGCTTGGATGAATTTTGGTACTGAGTTTCCCAAGTTTACTAGAGATGTTCATAATGTTATGCTAGGGCTAGCTAATGATGATTTTAATCCATTTAGGATTATGAGTCAATCATATAGTATGTGGTTGGGAGTGATCTTAGCATATAACTTGCCTCCTTGGATGTGCATGAAGAAAGAGTACTTGATTCTATCATTGTTAATTCTAAGACCTAAGACACTCAAGTAAGAGAATGATATTTGCTTTCAACCATTAATTGATGAATTGGTAGATATTTGGAATAATAGATTATGCATTTATGGTGCATTCGTGCATTCTCAAAGCTTATATTCAACATGCGAGTAGCTCTTATGTGGACTATAAATAATTTTCCAACATATGAAAACTTATTAGGATGGAGCACAAAGGTGTGTAATGCTTATCCAATGTGTTAAGATCTAACTCCATCAATATGGCTTAGTAACAAGATTGCATATATTGGTCATTGAATATAGCATGAAAAGGATCACAAATGGAGACATAGCTTAAGATTTGATGGAAGCCATGGTACTCGTGAAGCTCCTATAGAGTATTCTAGTGAGAAAATATTATATCAATTGTAATTTGTAAATAATGTGTGCATGGGCAAGCATCCTTGAAAAGATAAAAGGGTTTGTCATCTTAAGGAGTTCAACTGAATAAAAAAGTCAATATTCATTCAACTTCCTTATTGGTCAATGCTGATGGTAAGACATAATTTAGATGCTATACATATTGAGAAGAATATTTGTGATGATGTTGTTGATACTATACTTGGGCTTAAGGGCAAAATAAATGGTACTTATAAGGCTAGACTTGATCTGTAGGATCTTGGTATTTGGAAGGAACTATATTTGATGAAGCAAGTTGATGGTAAGTATTCAATGCCATTTTACTAGCTATACATTAAGTCATATATAGAGGAGGAGATTTTGCTAGTTCCTAAGGGGTATTAAGTTACCTGATGGTTATGCATTACATATTAATAGGTGTTGAATAACTCAAATGTAAAGATTTCTGGTATAAAGAGCTATGATTAACATGTAATGCTTTAGAGATTGTTACCCATGGGTATTCGCAACATATTACCCAAGGGTGTTGCTTTGGGTATAGCTAAACTTAATTCATTTTTTGAGAATTTGTGCAAATACATTCTTGATGTCAATGAGGTACAACAAATGCAAAATGACATTATCACCGCATTATGTAAATTAGAAATGATCTTTCTTCTTGCCTTCTTTGATGTCATGGTGCATTTAGCTATACATTTACCTCAAGAAGCATTACTTGCTGGTCCCATTGCATATCGATGGATGTGTCTTATATAAAGGTAATAGCATATATGTAAAAAGTAATATTTTTTTAATATTAATGAAGCTTTCATCATTTACTTATTTTGTTAAATTTAAGTACTTAAACTCACTTAAGGAGTATGTTAGAAACAAAATATATCCAGAAGGCTCCATCATAGAAGCTTATATTGTGTATGAATGCATGACATGGTGGTCCTTCCATTTGTAAGACATTGAAACATCAATTAATCGTCATGAAAGAATTTGGATACCATGGAAAAGGTGGTATAGATATCTTTAGAAATACGATTGGTCTTATTTCTTCTCCCACATATGGTCTTATCAAATGAAGAGGTAAAATTAGCTTATTAGTATATTAGTAACAATTGTTTGGAAGCTTAACCTTATTTAGAGTAAGCAACAACAAGTTTATTCTAAATTTTATGAAATAATGTAAAATATCTGTATTTAGATTTAGAAGTATGCTAGAGGGAATATATAAGTATCTTGCACGTACGATATTGATTAACGTCATGAATAAGAATTCGATCAATGGTTTATGAAGATGGTAAATGTTACTTTTAGACAAGGATACAAGTTTACAAAGTAGAATTTGTTGCCATATTTTGCTTGATAATGTTGTAGATGAGCACATTAAATGAAAGTTTTGATCTAATCATTAGTGCTTTATATGCGTAATCGATTAGAGTTGACTTATTCTTCAAGCGATACAACAAATTGATATATAATGGCATTTGGTTTCACATATCTAGCTTTGATAGTTGGAAAAAAAAAAAAAACTAGAGTAGTGAAGTATTTAGAGAAGGAAACCAAGGAGACATGCATTTACTAATGGAGTTTTATGGGATTTTAACTGATACATATGAGTTTTCTCATGTTCGAGATAAATGAGTCTTCTTATTTAAGTGAAAGCAATGGGATACTAAGGAACACAATCACAACATAAGAGTTGATGATGGGTTCAAAAACATTATTAGTTATACTAATGGCAAACCGATTTGAGGAATTTATGATATAAGTATCCAATTAGTGTAGACTTGTTTAATTTTGAATTGAGACCAAGACAAAAGAAATTCTTACATCAATGAGGCCTATGCTTCCTTTGTAAAGTACAAATGGCTTGATTTGAGGTTTTCTTAAAATCGACTTTGTAAAATCCCATATTTTGTATCTTAAAAAAAGAATCCATCATCCTTAGGATTGAGCTTTGATAATGTGTCAAATCACACCAATATCAATCCATTTTATTCCTTTTATTCTAAGACTATGTCATTATTGTCTCAAATTTGAATGTTATAGAATATACTAAACATAAGATTAGTACTGGCAATTAGGGACCTAACCCATCAAACTCGAACATGACACAGTATCATTTAAATGGGTTTAGGTACTAAAAAAAAAAATTGACATGAAACACAAATAGGTTAAACCCGTCTAAACATGCTTATATATGTGTTTGGGTTTAAGTCTAGATCCTAAACCCATTTATTAAACAGGTCTAGTAAACAAGTTTCAAGTTCGACCTATGAACCTGTTTACTATTAATCAATTTATGTATTCTATATTCATTTCATTTCCAAGAGCAAAGCAAAAAGGCCTGGTCTAAGGTCTACCTTCACACATAACATAGTCAAATACACACATTTTTAATAACTAAGGTTTCCTCAATTAGCTTTTTCTCTTCCCTCCATTCGTAGAACATCAATCGCAACTACAAAGCTCATCTTTACAGTTGAAACTCACCAACTCTAAACACTTCAAGTTCTAAGTATTGATTTTTTCTACTTTATTCTATTCCCATGTTTCATAGTAATTGTAATTTTTGATCACTTCCTATGCTTCATAGATTACCACCTAGTTCTCTAGTACATAGTCATACTTTTAGGTATGTGATGCAATTCCAATTTCTATAAACATTATTATTTAAAACAACCACATGATTTCCATGTGATAAAATTTGAACCTATCTGCATAATCAAATATCTTACACTTAAGTACTTTTCGTTTCTATGAATATGTCAATCAGGATCAATATTGTTTAGGATTAATGATCATTAGGCTATAGCCCCTAAAATTTTTTGTGTGTCTCTATTTTTCGGGTGTTGCTCTTTAATAGCTATACCCTATTCTCTTTAGTCCTATAATATTATGCTTGGTTGTTTGAATGAAATTATTAAATAAAGAGGCATTGAAATTGCTTAATAATTGTCTTTCTTATGTCTGCTATTATTATTAATCCGTTAAAATATGAAATTTAGTATATAAAAAAATATGATAGAAGCATTGATGTAAGATCCTAATTTTTATTATCAATCCATTAAAATATGAAATCTACTATACAACGATTATTAAATTTGCATAATAAGGCCATTCTCCTATCAACCTACTAGACCCTAGAAGCATCCTAAGGGAATCTTCTACCAAAATACTTCTATTAGGCTTGAGACTCGTTGCAAGTATATTGGGCAATGAGAAATAGAACATGTTAGTGTATATATACCTAAATAAAACTATAGTAATCATTACCACTTAATTAATGGATTACCATCATAAAAAATCAATCCATGTTTATTTAAGTCTTATTCAACTTTGAAAATAATATAGATTTTCTTTCTTTCTTTTCCATTTTTTATAGATATTTTCTAATATTAGAAAAAGAAGGCTTATACTGGAAATGAATTCACCTAAGAATTTTGCTTAACATGTAGATGGATTCACCTTTGGGAGCCTCAACGAACCTCAATGAAATGGAAGTGCTAAGAGTAGATGAAGAAGATGATGTGATTGAAGTTAAAGGTTCAACATCAATTGCTAATTGGAAATAACTAAGAAAGCTTACTTCTTCAATATGAACTCTTTTCACTCATTCATTTGAGAAGCAATTAGATGGATCAGTTATTAGAAAAGCTACATCTGTGCCATGTAAGACCAAGATAAGATGTGATAGTAATTATGGAATTGGAAACCTAAGGAGGCATATGAAAAAATGTCCTAAATATAATATTAGGGACATTGGTGAAATGTTGTTTGCAAACATGAAACTTAATTCTACTAAGTTTGATCCTAAGAAATTTCGTGATTGTTAGTTACTATGATTGTTATGCATGAACTACCCCTTTCTTTTGTGTAGTACGGTAGAGTTAGGGCATTATTTGAATACCTAAATAAGAATATTGTGCATATATCTTGGAATATCTTAAAGGCTGATTTGATGAAGATTTTCAAGAGGGAAAGATCTAGAATTAAAAACATGCTTATGGATTGTCTTGATAGAATTTCTTTAACTTTTGATTTGTAGATATCAATAGCTACTAATGGATATATATTTGTTATAGCACATTTTATTTATAGAAATTGGGTCTTATGAAAGAGGATTTTGAGTTTTGCATATATGTCATCTCTAAAAACAAGTGTTGCATTAACTGAGAAAGTAATGACTTTGCTAACTAACTGGGGGATAGAAAGTAAATTATGTTGCATGACTTTAGATAATGCTTTAGCCAATGATATTTTTGTGACTTTATTAAAGACATAACATAATATGCAAGGTGGACGCTTAGCTTCGAGTCTTTATTTTAATATTAAATGTTGTGTAAACATTCTCAATTTGATTGTTTAGGAAAGTTTAAAAGAGATTAATAGTGCTATTGATAAGGCGAGAGAAAATGTAAAGTATGTGAAAGGGTCTTAAAATAAGAAAGGTAAAGTTTGCTGAATGTGTGAGTTTGTTGTCTTTATCTCAAACTTAAGACAGGGGTTTGAGATGAGATGTTCCAACTAGATATAATTCAACATACCTTATACTTGAGAATTCACTTTATTACAAAAGTGCAAATTGTCACTTGGAGTTAAGTGACTCAAATTACAAACATTGTCCTTCTTTGGAAAAATGACACAAGATTAATAAAATAAGCAAGTATTTGAAGCTTTTTTATGATATTACCTGCAAATTTTCTAAAACAAGGTATCTTACTACCAACTTGTACTTTCCTTCAGTTTTTAGGGTATACTAAATATTGACAAATAATATGAATAAAGGTGAAGTATATTTGAGAGACATGGCGATCAAGATATTTACAAAATTTGAAAAGTACTGGTTTGAGTTTTGTTTGATTTTAGCAATTACTGTTACATTAGATTCATAATATAAACTTGATTTTGTTGGAAGGACTTACCAAAAACATTGAGGTGATGACTTAAATGAGTTTATGAAAGTCAAAAAAGCTTTATTCTCTCTTTCTGATGAATATGTGCAAAAAGATGTTGCAACTTCAAATCAAAATGTTGGTAACAATGAATCAAAACCTAAGGATTATATGAATGATGAATTGGGCAACGACTTCCAAGTAACTTTATTTTTTTATGATTGTATATTGTTTTTATACTTTAGAAGTTAATTTCATTTTATTTGATGCCTATATTTTTTACCTTCTTTAGAAATTTCAATCATTTAAAATATGCAAATGTGCCACTAAATATGAATTAGAGTTATATTTGGATGAGGAGAGGGCATAAATTGGATGAATTCGATGTATTGAGTTTTTGGAAAACCAATCAGTTTTGTTATATTCTAGTTGCAAGAATGGCATGTGATGTCTTAAGCATACCAATATCTACAATAGCTTCAGAATCCGCATTTAGCATTGAAGGTTGCATCCTTAATTAACATCATGGCTCATTGAAGCCAAATACTATAGAAGGTCTTTTATGTACAAAGGATTGGCTATATGGAGAAGAAGGTAGTAAATTTAAAATATTTTGTTAAAAATTTCAACATAACATTTTTTATTAATATAATTTCTTTTTATGTGTCGATTCTTTGATCATCTCTCTCGAAGATCTAATAAAGAATGTCATGAATTTGGAGCTGCTAATAGCATCCCTTCAGGCGATGGTTCCGTTTGATTAAATAATGCTATATAGTTAAATCTTAGGATTTCTTGTACTTTAATAAGATTTCATTTCTTTAAAACTTATATTTGGGTTATAGTTTTATGTTCAATTTTAAGACTAAGACCCTATGACAATTGTATTTGTAGAATTTAAATATTGTTATTATTTATTTTCCTTGTGCATTTGTAAGTATCTTAGACTTTTATATAATTTTTTATTCGCTAAATAAGTCTAATTTCGACACGAGACATGCTTATTAAATGAGTTGGGTTATGGGTTTATGTTTTCAAATATAGTTAATAAATAGGTTATGCCATCATTTGGGGTTTTAGGGATATGAATCCGTTTAGACATGAATCTGGGACATGACACGATACCCCGAATTGCTAACTGTACATAAGATAAGGAGTTAGAGAATCTAAAGCAAAGGATTCTTCATCTTCTTAGATTTTGACATAAGAAAGGAGTTTTCCACAAGTTGAGGTAATGTATGCGTGACTCAAGATAATCTATTCAAGGAATATCAAAATATACAAATATAGTTCTAGGGAAAAAAATGCTAATATTTTTTATGTTGGGTTAAAAAATATTAAGGTCACTTGTACTTGGTATGAAAGTGACCCATATATATTAGCATTGTAAGCTAAACAAATATATTATTTAGAGGATAAGAAATTAGGAATTTGCTGCTCCTCCTATTTCTATTCCATCCTCAAGTGATAGATGTAAATTTAATTATCAATAATATAATCTTGCTAAGAAAAAGTTAGTAAATGTTACTAATGCAATAAGAGAGATACATATAAAAAACATATGCTGGAGAAGAAGAATAATAGATGGAAGAGTAAGATGGTAATAAAGTTTGATGCTTCTATAAGCTATCTAGTTACATCAAATCAATTATCAAATATTGCTTTTGACATTGGGAAGGCTTGTAGGGACTTGATGCCACTATATGTAAATGGTGTTTTGAAAATATTTCCAAAATCAAAGAAGAGGTAAGCTTAGGCAAGAATTTAGGTTGGTATCATCAAATGCTATATTTTGATTGATAACATATATTTATTTCTTAATAAGTCCTACAAGTTATATGGTACTTGCAAAGTTTATGCTTCTTTCTTTATAATTTTAATTAGTTATTTAAATGTGTTAGTAGTTTTATAATATAGTTCATGTTTGCCTACTTTTTTGCTCAATACTATCATAGTAGATTGTTCAACATAAATTCAAGGTATTATTTTTTCATTTATGATTTTAGTATCTTGTTTAATTTTTATGTATTTATGGTAGATTGCTTTAGAATTAGAGTGAGATCTTTATCATTTAAAAAGGTTTTCTTACATTATTGTCATGACAATAAATGCTAATTGTTTACAAAACTCAAAAGTTGAATATACACTTATTTTTGCATTTTGCTGAGAGTATTGATAGGTTTATATATGATTATTAAACACCTAGAGATCTCTAAATGTTAGTACATTTGCATTTTAAATTATGTTGTCAAAGTTTCAATTGAACTTCTTCCTATAGCATGTTTTATATTGATTTAGATGTTCTTTCATTATTTTCTATATATAAAAAACTTCCATTTTTCAATGAATGATAGTTATTTTACAACACTTGTTGCATAATATAACTCTTTTATATTATATAAGTATTAATATCATTCCACTATTACATAGACAACTAACTTTCATTTTCAATTATTATTATTTACTTTTTCTTTTAATTTTTTTTTTTAAGAATCGACTCAACGTTAATGATATCACAAATGATTCAAAAATGTTTCAAGAGATTGATAAATGGATGGGACGTCTTCATAGAAAATTTCATTGTGATGTTCATAGAAAATGGAAGACAGATGGTGGTAAAGCTTATCCTAAGAATTATTTTGATGAGGATTAGAAAAAAAATTACACACTTTTGGACCTATGAGTACATAGAAGAGATGAAAATTATGGAATTAGAAGAATCAATTAAAAAGATAAGTTGTCACTAAATGCTACTTTTTTAGTATTTGATAAAATGATTTAAAATTTTTCTTTTCTTAATTTGAATAACAAAATACCAAAGTCTATGAATGGAAGAGATGCACGTGAGTGTAAAATATTTATATAGGAGTGGGAGTAAATCCCTTGAAATTAGAAGGAGTGAGTATGTATGCAAATAAATTGATGTATTTGATACTTAAATTGGTTAAGTATTTGATATTTTACTACATGTCTAATTAGATTGAACAACATCATCAACCCTTGATGTTATTAAGTTTTCAAGCAGATGCGATTTCATAAACTTAGACCTAATGGTACTAATGGAAGTTAGGTCTCTTTATGAGCTGTAGATGATTATGTTAGTATCAAGAATATTTTCGCTCATTGCAATTTTAATATAAATTATTAGATGAAATGTTTTTACCATTTATCATTGTTAATAATATAGGCTGAGATGATGGACACGTCAAAGTGCTCTGTGAAGATTGTTGATTAATATATGAATGCAAATTCCAGGATTGATTACTATCTTGGTACGAGTTATGGCCTCCTAACTAGTGGAAAATCCACACAACAGATTTCCATGCATGAGTAAAACAGAAGATTGAGAGGGGAACCTGAAGAAGAGAAACAATTGTGTAAAAACAAAATTTCGAGTTTCAAAAAAATAAGCTATGGCATTTGATTTGCCCTAATATGGAGTTTTTTTCTTTCTCTAATTTAAATTATTAGTGTATCTTTGAAATAATGTTTTAGTTGTTAATATAGCTATTTAAATGAGTTTTTCTTAACTTTTCTTAGTAAAGAGTAATTTAGCATCTAGTGCTGTTTTGATTTGTATATAAACTTATATTCTTTAAGAAATAATGATATTAACAATTAGTCGAGCTTTTTGGTTCTTATTATGCAATATATATCTTCTTCGTTTAATAAAGTTAATTTTATAAAATTAATTTAAGATTAGTTTGTGATATTTTTTGTAGATGAATAATCTTCTTCAAGTATTACAAAGACTTTACCCAGAATTACCATTTGACTTGCCATCCAATTTAGGTTATTTTTCAAATAACATTATTTTATTTATTGAATAGTTATGTAGGCGAGTTATTTTAAAATTCTATATAATTTGGTAATAGGATCTCTAAGTGATGGGAAGTTTGTTCCTTCTTTAATATCATTCGCTTGTGATGATGATAATGATGGTGGAGAATGGAGACGAATGTATGAAAGATAATTTGTTATAAATATGATGAAGTCTAGTTATTTTTCAATAAATATAATGGAGTTTGGTAATTTTACAAGTAGTGATGAGTGAATTTGATTATTTCACTAGTAGTGGCAGTGAAATTTGGTTATTTTACCAATAGTTGTGGTGATGTTTCATTTTCTGGCTAGTAGTGGTGAAATTTTTTTATTTTATTAGTAGTTGGGATGAAGTTTAGACAACTATGAGAGGGATGTATTCATGATTATACGGACGTGTTGGCATGTTACTTTTTGCATTTTGAAAAATTGTTTAGGTGAATATTCTGATGAATCAGTAATTCTTTTATTTGCAAATATTATCTATTTTCCTTTTAGTATTTTGTAATTGTATGCATCTATTATTATAAGTTAAATCATTAGTTGTAGGATTTTGAAAGGCTTCAATCTTGTTCCTTATAACATGTTAACTTTATCATCTCTAAATTTAATGACGCTTGAATGTCACAAAAGGTATCTATTAATATTGGACATGATACAAAATTATAATTTTATAACGTTGAAGTGCCAACTATAAGCATTTATGGGTGATGTAACAACATTTGGGCAAGACATATAATGATACTCTCATTACCTTTAAACATTAGCTATGAACATTTATACGTAACATTTAAACATTATGAAATGTTACTTTGTTCGTAACACTTAAATATTGTGAAATATTTTTTTCTCATAACATTTCATATAAGTTTATTGAATACTTACATGTAGTATTGTAATGTTTAAACGTTACAAATGGTTACCTATAGATAACGCTTAAATGTTACGAAATGTTATTCTTTTTGTAATGTTTAGACATTATCAAATATCATTCTTTTGTGATGTTTCATACTAGTTTATTCAATACTTACATATAATATTGTAGCATTTAAACGTTACCAAAAGGTTACATATTAGTGACATTTAAACATTACTAATACTTTACAAATTGGTGATGTTTACATCTTTTGTAACATTTACTATTTAAATGTTACATATTATTTTTTATAACATACTTTTTGTGATGTCTATTCATAATGTTTAATAAACATCATGAAAAAGTTCTTGTAATGTTTACTTAAATTTTAGTGATGTTTATTATACATTACTAAACATCAAAATTCTTGTAGTGTGTAGAGGAGAGCTTAGAGAATCTATACCGTATAACAATATATTTTGAAGTTGGTGAAAAAAGGATATGTATATGTCACGCTCTATGCTTTGAAGAGGAGTAGGGGTGTTTAACTTGAGGCTTAATGTGAAGTGAGTGCCGCCAGTAGGCAATTTGTTAATAAGTGAGGTAATCTCTCAGGGTAGGATTGGCCTCTCATAAGTAAACTGGTTAGGAGTTGATGCTGCTCTCTTGATGATGGTAATGGTAAGTCGAAATCAATTGAAAAGTTAGATGTCCTTATCTTATCAAGGTCGATGACAATACCGGTTGACACTCCTAAGTATAGAAGGGCATAGAATAGTCTTGGAAAAACATGAAGAGAAAAGGCTAGCTTGTCATCTATAATATGAGATAATATGACGAGAAAGGATAGTTGACCATTACACGATAACATAAGGTGGGGGTGAATCTCTTATGCTATAATAAGTGGTATCATATCTAAAAGTTCTAACCTAGATGAACTACCTAAATACTACCCATGGCGCTTAATAAAAAGGTTAGTTCTTATTGACAACTAGGCTCATGTTGTAAACCTCTAAATTTCTTGACTTAACATCTAAAGTAGACTTAAGTGTGTTAGATATTTCTAGGAGTTAACAAGGCTAGTGAAAGTGAAAACCTTAAAATAACTAATCAATTGCATATAAAATTTTTCTACTTTAAACATATGTAAACACTAAAGATTTCATTTGAAAGTAATAAAAACCCTAAAACTATAACTTTAAGAATATAAAAGTACTAATTCACCATAATTTACCCTATAACCCTGATTGATAATATATCCTTAGTATTTTGCCAAATTATTAGTAAAAGACTAAAGATAACTTTCAATTATTTATAAATATTTATAATACTAAAGTAATCCTTTAGAAACTAAGATATTGCATTATAGATCACATTCATCTTCTAAATGTATAATTAGGTTAGTATTACATAAAGTTAAGAGTTTAGTTGATGCTTAGGTTACATATAATAAACATTAATACCTTAAATGACACTTTTCATAATAATTATACTAAATAGCTTATCAAATGATGTATATAGGATATAAATACCTAAAGGAAAATCTCATTATCTATTTTTACTAATCAATTTACTAAACTTCTTATTTCCTTTCATTTCCTTAATTTTTCTCTTAATTTTCCCTAATTTCTTCATTATGTACACTAAATGGCATATAATTTTGGAAAGTTAACCAAGTCAACATATGTTGACCAAAGTCAAAAGGTTGACTAAGTCAACATATGGAAAAGTCAACAAAATGCCATTTTCATACTAGAATTGTCTCTCTTTCTATTGATTTCTTTTCTTTTCTTTTAGATTTTTTTTCCCTTTTCTTTTCATTTGTGCCATCCACTTCCCAACCCTTAGACCCCACTTTTCCTTATCTTTTCAAACACAAAATAACACAAAACAGAGTCCTTTTCTCCACTTCCCAAAATCGTGATTCCCTTTCACTTTTACCTTTGCTCAAATTTCAAACTTTACATCCATAGTTCAAGAAGAAAAAAGGTATGTTATTATATATTGTTTCATCTTATTTAGTAGTTAGTTATGTAAGTTAGGTTAATGTAGAAAGTTGGTATAATATGTGCATATGTGTTGTTGGAAGTGGAAGCTCCATATCCATGTATAGAAGAGTAGGAATCCTTAGATAATTAGAAGAAGAACACATGTACAAATACCTATGTATGTGTATATAAGAGTATACTTGATAAATATATGTATAAAGACCTATGTACATAAGTATCCATTATGTACATAACCTAAAATGAGGTATATACTAACTATACATACATATATCTTGCTAAGTACAAAAATATGGAATTTTGAAACTTTCTTAAGAGGAAACTTTAGCCATATGAAAATATGTAGAAAAATATGTATGTTACCATATATGTATATGGGTATATGTACTAGTATATGTATAGATACATAAGTATACATACTAGTATGTTTGAAGTATAAGTATATATATAACATATGTATCAAGTGTATAAATACATAAGGATAATAATGGATGATGATGTAAGTAATGACATAATTGAATAATGATATAAGCAATGATGTAATTAAATGATGACATAAGCCATCACATAAGCATAAGCTTGTAAAACAATAAATTATAAGACTACATAAGAATATAATATACATATATATATATGTGTGTGTGTGTGTGTACTTAGGAGCCGAAACCCTTTTAAACCTTAATACACTTCTTAAATTGAATTAAACTTAATTAAGTACATGAATTAGTAATACCATTGTAAAATTCCCTAAGTATAAGAATCTAATGGCTAATTAAATCATTAAGTACTAAAATAGGATATAAACATAAGTAATAAGAATAATTAAGCTTCAATAGTTAAGATTTCAATAAATTTAGTCTATATCGTAAAACATGGGTTTTAACGTCCAAAACGAACATCACCATGTGAACCTACATTCGAAAATGATGAAAAATGACTATAAATTCATAAATATCAAAAATAGAATGAAAAAGTTACATACGATTAGTAATAAAGTCTAATCAAATTAAAATTGATAATAATCTAGATAGAATTAGGTAAATAGATAACTAGAATTACTAGTTAATTCAATTGCTTATTATCGTTATTATATCGTAATGATCAGGTGATCCCGAGACGGGCGAGGATCTCTCGATTGATTACTATGACTAAAGCGAGTCATCATAGCCAAGTGAGTATTTACCCTATAATTCCATACTTGTATGTGATTGTAGATAGTAGACTTAAATGATATTGTTAATTGATTGTTGTGTGGGAGTCAAGAAATACTTGTTTATTTTATTATATGTTAAGTTGTGAATTTACCTTAAGTACAAATAATACTTTGTTGTTGCATGGTAGTATAGATAATGATTGTATGTATTATTGGATAGTCACATCATAATTGGGCATAACTATACTTGGCTTATAAGAAGAAACTGGTACATGCATCAACATGTATTACATAGACATAATTTCGGCCGTCACATCACACGGAGGTAGAGAGAGGCCATTCAAGGGTTGTTATTATAAATTTATTGGTTTTGTATGGTGCACTAGTACAAAATGACCTTACCTTAACCCCATGGGAATACTAGGTATTAGAGGCACCAATTGCTTGCCTAAGAGTTGAGTCTAAAGGCCTCCATTTAGGGATGAGTGTGGACTACAAGGGCCTACTCATGATTATACTAGAACTTAGTTTTTATGAAAATAAAAGACTTGTTTAATTTAAGTACAGAACATGGAGTTCCGTAGTAAAGTAAGTTCTAGTATAATACTTGGATCTAATTGGCATCGTATATACTCCAACCTTGACTTCAAAGAGCGTTAAATCTAAGTTACGTATACTGACTAGTTAACTATACGTATTATTTGGCATTCTATTTGTCCATTCATTCATATACGTAAATATAATGTATTTATAACTTACTTGTAGTGTGGTTGAGGGTTTTGCTCACTAAACTTAAGCTTACACCCCCTTAAACTTTTGTTGCAGGATGGCTTATTCATTGAGGTTGGTCGAGGGATGCCACAGGTTCGCTTGGGGATTAGGCAAAAGCGAGCCATCCAGTATGTTAAGAGAACGGATTATATAAACTTTTACTTGTGTACTTTTGTTTTATCAGTAATATAGACTTAGATGTACTAAATTACTAATTACTATAAACTTTATAGTTTAAATTTTATATAAATATGTTTGTGTGATGATATCATATGGATCTGTATGTTCTTAGGAAACTAGTGGTTGTAGAGCCTTATATATTATGTGAAGAGTTCATGATTGGAAGGGTAACCAATCAGGGGTTCTTCATACAGTATACGGTGTCTACCACTACTAGACCGTCTTCAATTCGTAATACATGTCGATGAAGCTCAAGAGAAGGAGTAGCCACCGATTGGAGGATATTGTTGCTAGAGGAGGCAATTATATCTAAGTAGCATTATAACAAGAAATGGCCTAAATCTTAAGAAAATGAAAAAAAAGTAAACTTTAAATAGGCATACCCTATTGTTGGGCTACCTAACAAGAGGTAACCTTGAAGGACAATAGAAGAGGGTAAGGGTATAAGGGAAGCCTATAGAAGCCTTGAGACATGTTAAAGGTGATCTTGGGTGGAGCTGGACAACAAGTGGAGAAGGGTTGGTGATCTTAAGAAAATGGAATGAGCTTAAGGGGCAAATTCTATCGTTGGGCCACTCGATAAGAGGTAATCTCGGAGGATGGGAGGAGAGGGAGAGGGCAAGGTGATGCCTATGGAAGCCCTGAAGTCTTAATAGAGATGATTTTGGTGTGGAGTTAGATGATGGAAGAATAGGGTCATTGATCTTAAGGGGAAGGGTAGTGGCAAAGTGTTGGCCCCATGGCAAGGGCGCTATGGATTTAAGTGAAGGAGAATATCATGGTCTATATTTTGAATGGGAGTGGGGGTGCTTAACTTAAGGCTTAATGTGAAGTGAGTAGCATCAATAGGCAGTTCGTTTGTGAAGTGAGATAGTCTCTTAAGGCAGAGTTGGCCTCCCGTAAGCAAATTGGTCATGAGATGATGCCGCTCTTCTAATTATGGCCATGGCAAGTTGAAACCAACTAAGAAGTTGGATGTCCTTATCTTAGAAGTTTGGTGACAATGTCAGTTGTCACTTTTAAGTATAGAAGGACTTAGAACAATCTTGGGAACGCGTGAAGGGAAAAGGTTGGCTCGTCATTCATAATACGAGATAATATGACAAAGAAAGGATGGTTGAGTGTCGTTTAGGCACATAAGGAGGGGTTAAACCTCCCATCTTATGACATGTACTTAGTCCTTAAGGGCCATACGAATCTGATTATTACTTGAGTAGGCATCTGTGAAACTAAGTTACGTATGGTTAGTAGTCGAGTCAACAAGCCGGTCGATTCTTAGGAGGGGAAAATAGACCTTGGGGCAAGCTTTTTTTGGGTTGGTGTAGTCAATGCACATCTACCATTTGTTGTTGGATTTCTTTACTAACACAATATTTGCTAACTAAATAGGGTAGTGCTCCTCCCTTACGAAACCAGCTCAAAGTAGCTTTTGTAACTCCTACTTGATAACAATCTGTTGTTCAGTTGCTAAGTGTCTTCTTTTCTACTTAATAGGCTGTACACTAAGGTTTACTTGGAGGTGATGTATTGCCTCAAGGATGTCTATAATCTTAGGCATTTCCTTAAGAGAGGATGCAAAAACATATGAGTTAGAATGGAGGAAGGTGATGATGTCCTCCCTTTCTTCGGTGGATAGGGAGGTTCTTATCTATATGGTTTGGTCAAGTTAATCATCAAATTATATTATGTTAGTTTTTTCTGCAGGCTCTCCCCTTAAGTGTTGTACCTCCTTTGGTTTTGACTCAATGTGCATGACTTGATCGTAGGAAATATCACTTAGGTAAAGTGACCTAAATAATTTCTGGTTGCCACGAGTAATGCCAACCCCTATAGGTGTTGGGAATTTCATCTTCAAACAACTTGGACTAATGAACAAATCGAATTTATTAAGGCTCAGCCTTCCTAGGATGGCATTGTAAGGGGACCAATAGTTGATGATGACAAAGTCTATCGGCTGTGAGGCAATGTGCTCATCATCATCTAATGATTAGGCCTTTGGTCGAGATGGACTTTCCTCAAAAGCCGGCTAAGTTTTGACTATATAGTTGAAGATGCTCTTCAAGCTGGTCCTTCATCTGCTCGTATGCAAAGTAGAATAGGATGTTTGTGGAGTTCCCATTATCAATGAAGGTTTTGGGGACGTCAAAGTACCCTTTTTTCAGCATTGATCACTAATGGGTTGATGTGGGGGTATTCAATACCCTCTTTGTCTTTGTTGGAGAAGGAAATAGTAGTATCTATCTTTAGCTTTTTGGCTTGGATAACTAATACTTCGTGCTAAGGTGGTGGATGATAGGCCTTATCCAAAAGTTTAGGTCCCTTTATTATGGTTTGGACCTAACTTTGCTTACCCTAACATTGCATGTAGTTAAGGGGGTTTTGTTGTTATGGCTATGGTTACTGTTATTAGTATTCGGTTCAGTGACTTCTAGTTAGTTGAGCTTGATTTCTCTTGTTGGCGATGAGTAGTCGATGCAACCTTTGCAAATAAGGCCTTCGATAGCATTCTTAAGGTGACAAGATTCATTTATGTTGTGGCCTTGGACATTGAGATAATCATAGAATTTGCTTGAGGTAGCTTCCTAGGGGGTTTCTTTAATGTACCAAGGGCAAGGGTTTCTCTCGTTGGCAATGAGGTGATTGATGTGACCTTTATGAGCAAGACCTTCAATGGCATTATTGAGGTCATTGCATTCATTTGTATTGTGGTCTCAAATGCAATAATCACAAAATTTGCCTTAGGTAACTGTTTCGGGCATTTCTCTAATGTAAGAAGGATAGGGAAGTTGTTCTCGAACCTTATAAAGGACTTCTTTGAGAGGGCGCTTCAATGGAGTGTAGTTGGTGTAATTTGCAAATTTTTGTTTTTGCCTTTCTTAATGTTCCTTAGATGAAGACAGGCAGTCTTCTTGAGGGCTAGATCAATATTTCACTAAGGTACTCTGATGCATTCATTTTTTAGGCATGCGTAAATGATATCTTCTTAAGTAACATACTGCTTAACTGTTGTCACGAATTCCATAAAGGTGTATGGACAACAAAATGAGATGGCTTCGAAGACCTTACTGTTGGGATCTAAGCCGTAGATGATGGCCATAAGGGTAACCGTAGTCTTAACCTTGAGGACGTAGAGCTTCACGCAATTGAAACACTTGAGGTAAGCTTAAAGGGAGTCGTTAGACCTTTTGTTAGACATTGTCTAGCATTGATGAGTCCTTGTATGACACTACACTATTAAGAAAGTTCTACTGGAACCTAGTTGTAAGGTTGTCAAATGAGTTGATGGAGCCATCTTGCAGCTGGTTAAACCATATCAATGCTATGTTGGTTAATGTGCTAGGGAAGGCCTTGCAAATTATTGCATTCGAGAAGTTGTTTAAGCTCATCATGGTGTGAAAATGTACCAAATTGTCATCTAGGTCACTTGAGCCATCATAGGTGTTTAAGTGAGGAAGCTAGACACCTTGTGGGAGGGTTTCTTCTAAGATGACTAGTGTAAATGGGCCCTTACTTGTGACTATCCTCAACTGTCGAGTTGAGGATTCAAAACGCTTTTAGTTGCATATGTTGGAAGCATAGATGGATTTGCTCGTTGAGCTCTTTTGCATTCATTTCCTCCAACAATTTTTGTGAGTGTTCTAGGGTAATTTGTTTCTAGACTCTACTAGTACTAGATAGCTCACCCTGCACTTGCGCTTTGCTATGATTGGCATTCAACCTATTGTGCAAGTCTTTTATAGGGTAATGCTCACATTGGACGCAATCATGTAGGCACATAGGGTTCACTATGGGTATTGGTGAGTGCCTAAGGCACCTGCTGACTTTGCTAGAGGAGCTAATAGATAAGTCATTTGGGTTCACCTTATCTTCTAAGATAACATTATCTTTGAGTTTCCATGTGGCCACTAGCTCTTGTCCCAAGTTGGCATTCTCCTAGAGTATTTTTTGGTTAGCCTCCATCAACTAGTGAAATATTATCTTCGTTTGGTCGATTTCTGAAGGTGGTTAGTCCATACCATCTTTAAGAAATAGATTGTATATTTTCTCTTTTCCATGTGAGTAGGTTTGTGTAAGTAGTAGGTGCCAAACGATAATAGTGTATATCACAAAGGTGGTCTTTGCTTGCATTCTTAGTAGTCTAGTAGTTGTAAGCGATGGTAGCCTGCAAAAAAGCCCCTTGTGGCATAGCTAGTGAGGGCCCTCTAATGCTCAAGTTAGCGAAGAGAGTGGTTAAGGGTCGAGTGGATGTTAAGAGTACACTCAAAGATAGATTGAGAGAGAGAAATAATCTGATCCCTTCACTTGAGGTTCCACATCCTATTTATATGAAGGGAGGTTGACCTGTTGGTATACGTAGGGCTTGAAGATTATCCTGTGTGCAAGCTAAGGTAAGGGCATTGTCAGTACAAGAAAGGATAGATGCCTCTCTATCAGTTGGTGAGCCTCGAGGAAAGAGCCTATCACATTGGAGTGGGCGATTGCCATAGCTTAGATGGCTAAATCCTTAGGGTGTACACCAAGATGTCATGTAGCATTTAATAAAGAGAGAGGAGAATGGAGAGCTAAACCGTGTCTCACAAAGTGTCCTCCACATAGCATTCTAGATAGTGGAGCGGCTTACCCTAGTGGTTGGATGGGAGCCATTAGGTCCTAAACTTGGTCTTAACTTGCTTCCTAGGTGCTCGAGATGTGAACATGAAGAGCTCAGTAGCTTGCGATCCTCATGAAAAATACTTGACCTCTTTTTCTATTTGAAAATGGGGAAGAACTTAGGGCTCAGCATGCCTTCAAAGACTACCATGCCCCTTATAGGGCATCTTGTGTGGCAAGGCACTAACTATATCTTGACCTGAGCTAGCTCGTGCACTTGGTGGAGAAACCATCTTTTGGGGATGTGAGATCCCCCTGAGGACGTAGAGCAAGCTTGGTGACTTGGGTTTGGGCCTCCAGAGTGTTAAGCTAAAAAGGACTATCAATACTATGTAATTAGCAAATTTCACATATTTCTTCAATGTCATTTTATACCATATGAGCATATTACATAGGAATATTGCACTAAGGCACACCAATTTCATTCTTTTCCTTGAATTCTTTGTTCAGTTGACCTTACGCCACCTGTCATGGTTTATGTAGCAAGTTGAACTTTCGAAATTTTTGCATTATAATTATCCTCTTGCTTGCTTATGTATGTAGAACTTTTCTTGTACAGGATGTTGCATTACGCACTTTTTCTCTTTGCGATTTATTGTCACCCTTTACATTCTAACTTTTGAAGGTTAACCTCTTTTTGTGTTCAATGCTCATCTGTAATTTGCATCGTATCATATAATGAAGAGATGTGGTTTTTGGATTTGCTTTGTTTAGAGAGATCCTTGTTAGATTCGGATGGTTAATGAAGATTAAAACGGCTCCTTTTCTTTTAGAAACATGATGGACATGCCGATACCTCTAAGTTCAAAATTCACGGTATCCAAAATGGAAGCACTTCATCAATTATGATTTCATCAGCACAACTAATATTAAGACAAATTGTCAAAATGAATACCTTTTTCTTTTTCTTTTTTTATAAAGGGAGCAAAATGAAGCTGGTCAATATGCCCAACCGGTTTAAATTTGCTTTGCAACAATGAAGCAGCAGTCACCACGAGGCTGGTTATTGCAATTACTAATGCTACCAATGAATCACGTTTAGTTGTAAAATGTTTTGACTTGAAACTCATTAATTCCACCAGTATTTTATAGGAACATTTTTTTTTCTTTTCCATTTCTTCTTTAAAAATGGCTAGCCTATCCAATCATACGCCTTGCTTATGTCAAGCTTCAAGGCCACACAAACCCATTACTACTTCCTTTATTAATATAACGCATCAACTTGTGAGCAATGAGCACTCTATCAAAAATGAATCTATTTTGTGCGGGGGCACTTTGATCCTTAGAGATAATAACTTGAAGAATTCCTTTTAGCATTTTGTTAAAACGTCTACAATCACTTTGCCGACCTTAGAGCAGTTTGTAGCCCATCGTGTGCTTAGGTAAAATTGGATAATATAAGAGGAATTGGACAATACATTATTAAGATAATAGGATAGTAGAACCCTTTTGTACCATTTTTGGTGTATGTCGTACTAAACAAGGATTTTCATAATTGAAAAAAACTAAAAAAGATATTTAAAAAGTAATTACTTATATTATAAATTATAATAAAGTTTAGGTTTGTAATTTGAAAACGTGGTGTAGGGTTATTTTTAAAATTTAAAAGATATATTTATTCTATATTATAAAAGAAATTTTTATATTACCAAATATATAATATATTACAAATTTTTTAATTTTAGTCAAGTACCTCAAGACCCTTTTATCTAGTAACCTTAGCTAATGTACAAACCAAATAATGAATTAAAGAATTTGTCCAATATTGTATTATAAAAATATGGCATCTAAGTGATACCATTTTATTTTAGGTCTAGAACCAAATGATACCTAAGGTTCTTTATCTCTTTAGGAATAAAAACTGTTGTAGTTTGTTTTGGACATGGTACTTTGAATTTGGAATTTGCATCATTGCATATGTCAAGCTACTACCAATAACACATCACTACTTGAGAAATGCATCAACAAACTAGCTTCCATATAGATTGTGTGCAATAATTTAGAATTTCAAGTAACCCACTTGTACTCCTTGTTTTATGAAACAAATATTATAACTAGCTTCCATATAGATTGTGTGCAATAATTTAGAATTTCCAGTAACCCACTTGTACTCCTTGTTTTATGAAACAAATATTATGGGGGTCACTTTAACTAGCTTTCATGACCAACTCATAAAGTCTAGCCTAATTCAAAGAACAACAAATTGAGCCTAAACCAAGTAGCTTGGGAAGAAAAAATATTAAAATTTCAATCATTACAAGTACTAACAAATTTGATTGTCACAATAATGGTAGCAATGTCTAATTGATGAGATAAATACTATGCAAGTATGTGAAATATTTTAAAGTAAAATTTTTAAAAGTTTTTGCTATTAATTATCTACTATTAACTTAAACAATAATATGCAATGTTAATAGGTGATGTTAAAGACCCGAGACTTAGGATCACCTATATGAAGAATGGGTCGAGTTGTTTTTTCCTAATATGACCTAACTAGTTAATCTAAACCACATTTAAGTATGATGATCTTGCGCTCTAATAAGAGCTCATATTTGACCAAAAGAGCTCAAATAAATCTAGATTAGGTCGGGATAGAGTTCAAAATAGATAAGGCCATGAGATCCAAGTTAGTTAAGCCTAACTTAACAATTCAAATGTTTATATTATAACAAGGGGCAAGAGTAGTTTAGCAGTTATTACACTAAGTAATTACTAATTATCCCCCTACTTCCATGAATCTAAGATGTTGATATACCTCAAGGTTAAGACATATGAGGGTACTGAAAACAAACACTCAACAAACAAGAAAAAAAAGGGATTAGCAATCTGAGAGCAATCCACTAGATATGATGCGCCAGCAAATCCTTACAACCTATCACTTACTTGATATGGTGCATGAGTAAATGAAAGGGGCACTCACTAATAACTCTTGCTTAGGAGTTGGATAAGAGTTAGGTTAAAGAGAATACTCTAAAGAAGAATCCATGTATATTCAAGAAATAAAACGTGAACGCCTGCATCATTTACAAGTGTGGCTTATATACCCAGCCACTAGGGTTTACAAAATGACGAAAGGGTAAAACATACAAAAGGATATCAATACGTAACCTAAGATATAATGTAAAAGGGTAAAATAGAGAAAAGATAGAAGAATAATGTATGGGAATTATCCTTAGAATAAGCAAAGTAGGGCACATGTCAAGTTGGTATAATGCTTTGAAAAAGAGAAAAAAGGAATATCCAATTTTTCCTTAGGGCAAAAATTGTGCTTAAGTCGTCAAATAGGTTAACAACCCTTATAGACAGCTTAGCTAGGAGGAAAGTAATTAGGAGTTCACATTGACCAACTTACTAGGTTGGGTCAAAAGTTCAATGCTCTAAAGATCGAGCTTAGCTCTACTTAAACAAAATGGGGAAGGGCTTGAACAAGTCAAAACCCTATTAGGGGTTATCCTCACCTTGATGGATATTCGGTACTCGACTCAAATGAAATGGTTAAGGCCTCAAACTCAGTAAGAATTTTCATCCTGTATTGGTTATTGAGCTAATATACACCAAATTAAGCCTTATAAGCCTCTAGCTTAACTTTAAGTAATAAGTTTGGTAATGGGTCCTACGACTTGATTCCTATCATCCTCTCATAAGTCATAAGGATTTAATCTCAAATCTATAGGTTCCTCTTTAACCTCTTCTTCTTTAACTCAAAGGGGTAGTAGGTTAGACAAATTAAAGGTAGAGTAGACACCATAGTCTTTGAATAGTTCGATTAGGTAAGCACTGTAATTGATTTTCTTCAAGACCTTAAATGGGCCATTAGTACGTAAAGAGAGCTTGTTATTTTGAAGTTGTGGGAACCTCTCCTTGTCAAAGTGGACCTAAACCAAGTCTCTTCAAATGAATAATACTACTCATCTACCCCAACTATCGATCTAATATTATCACTCATTGAACTTGGCAATCTACTTTATCACCTGCTAATTTAGCTTGTGCAGCTCTTGAGCTCAATTAACTATAGGTATGCTGTTACGCCCCAAAGTCGCAGAGTCGCAACAATCCCGCCATGTAAACCATTCTATGATAGCAACTGGCCTCATAGTGCCTACCATAAACATGATCTACACAAGGCATCGACGACTCCTCACTTTGAAGTAAACAGTCCGAATAACAGTTATACTACAATTATAATAAATATTACAAATTTCTATTAAACATGTATAATTATAAGTAAGTCCACAGAGCTTCCTAAGAAGTTTCACATAAACATGACAGTTCACTAGATTACATAATAACTATCAGTCTTTCATTCCTAATTACATGGTCACTCCAGTTACACATTATACTAAGTAACTTGATCCTCACACCCCATGGCTTCAAACTGGACTAACCTCTGGGTAATTGTAGGGCAGCATAGTACTTGAGGTGTTCAGAAATCAAAACCTGCAAAAGGATCTATAAGGGTATGAGCAACTACAGCTCAGTAAGTTGAATTGGAGACTCATGAATGCATACAAGCACAAACAGGGTTATCAATCCATTGTGAAATCAAAGAAATTTCACCCGCTCCAATCCGGGTTGAGGAGTTCCATGTTATGCAGCAGCTCACAACCAAACCCAAGCTTGTGCAATGGCGACCTCGCTCCTCCTGCGACTACCTTCGAACCATTGACTTCACCCCCGCCGTGACCTCCTCTCCTGTCACTTAGTTCGACTGAGGATGAAGAAGGGACCATTTTGCAATCCTGCGCTATCCCTTTCGAAGGGGTCGGTATTTGGTTGGAGAATCCTATGTTCCCTTAACGGGTTGCAATGCATGACATTTTTGGGTATTAGGGTCGATTAAGATTAAATTCCGTTTAGGGTGCTCAAATAATTTCATACCAATTCAGTCAGTCACAAAATCACTCACAATACAAATTTCAGTACGAATTCAGATACATCAAACACATGCGTAAACTACTTACATTCACAATCATATACATGCTTAAGTCTCTGAGTACTACAAAACTAGTACTCTATTACAATAAGCAATAACCCAACTTACTTGAAATTGCTCGATCCCTTAGTCGCGAGCTAATTTGTCTCTGGGTGTCCTATAATACAAATAGGTCTTTTTAGTACTTATATTTTATGGATTCTTATTCTAATTCATAATGTAACTCATTTTCCCCATGTATACCTATAACGTACTAATGATTCGTTGTACTCTATTTTGGGGTTCAAATCCTAACTAGATTCTAGTTTTAATTCCTAAGTCTTAAATAGGCTCGAATTCCAATGTGACATTAATCACATTACGCTCAGGTATTCAAATATCCTATTGGGTCGTAATTTGGTATTCTAAACTATTCGGTACACGCTAACCCTAATTGAGGTATCGGATTTATTCCCGATGTGTGAAAATCTTACATTTTGAGATATTTACTTAAAATTAAATGTTATTTCAGATTTATTTTTTTTTATTTCTATTATAATATTACCTAAATAACTCTAATTTTTAGATTTATTAATTTACAATTGCACATATTACTAATTTCTTACATTACTTACCTAATCTCCCTAATTAACCGTACAATACTCCAAAGGCTAGGATTAGGGTTCCATTTTAGAGATTAACATCCCTAAACATATAATTAATATCTAAATCAGTAATTAACATCCTAATCACCTAATTAACCCTAAATCACCCAATTTTTCCATCATTTTAGGGCTAAAAATTAACTTAAAAATTTTGACAATTAATTTTAAAAAAATGGCTTCATAGCACTGTTCTACATCATATGAGCATCCTACAGAAAAAATTTGAGCTCCAAACTACACTCCTAAGCCTATTTATTTTCCGGTTTAATCATGCTCGATTTTGAACAATTTGTTAAGGACCCTATATTTTCAGACATAATTAAACTAAATAAATATTTTTCCTTAAATCTACATACAATAAAACCTCAGAATAAGAAGTTTTATAATTTTCTAGGTAAAATAACTAATTTTACAAAATTATTCAAAAATCAGGATAAATAAATGACTAACCGGTTCGAAGCTTTCTGGCCGTCCAAACCCGGTCCAAGGTTGTCAACCGGCCCAGACGATGGGTTTTGTGTAGGGTGGTGGTGGTTCGGTCCCAGGTGGTGGTAAGTGGTGGGTTTAGCTCATTTGCCCAATCTGCATAATTTTCCATTTTTTTTTATTTTCTGGATTTTCTCTCGATTTTTTCAATATTCCTATTTTTCCCAAATGCTAAACTGACCAAATAACTTTTGGAAATTTTTCCCCTATTTATAGACATTTTTTGTAATTAATATGCATTAATTTTGACAAGACTTTACCCATTTTCCTTAATTTATGGCTTTTAGGTTGTCTAATTCTTATTGGCTGATTTTTCTTTTGCAGGTTTGAACCTGCCACGACCTGATCTTGATTCATCTTATCCTCTTCTGATTTTTTCTGATTTTTCCATAATTATTTTATAATTTTCTTTAATTATTTGCTTAGTTTTTGGCCAATTTAGGTAATTTCGCGTATTTTTATCTACACGTAAATACGTGTGGGGTACACGTGAACATTCCTAATTATTGTTTTGGTCATTCTAAAATTTTTAGTATACATATAATCTATCTCTAGTAATTTATTAGTTATTAAATTACACTTTTCACCTTTTCAATAATTAGCAATTATTATGCTTAAAATTTGAAAATTTTATAGTTTCCTATTTTACTACTTATTTTCTTAAATTTAAGTTTACGGGGTCATTTTTACTAATATTCCTCTCATTAGTTTATAATATGAGTTTAATCGGATCCTTTAACCGATCGCCCTAAACTTTGGGTTCTAATTTCAATCCTACGGTTACTTGGCTTAGTTTTAGGGCTTACATATGCTCTCATGAGATGATACTGGGGTCATGGCTAAGTCTAGGGGAATGGTTGAACTAATGTCATAGACAACATCAAATAGGGTCATTATAGTAGTATTGTGGATAGTTTAGTTCTATGCAAACTTCATAGTAAGTAAACATAAGTGCCAATCCTCTAAATTCTTCCTAAGAACAACTTAGGCTAGGGCAACAAGGGTCCCACTCACCACCTCAATTTGTCCATTCTTATAAGGGTAGCTACTTGAGCTGAATACAAGCTTCATGCCAAGTCTCTTCCATGGTGTCCTTTAGAAAAAGCTTAAGAACTTTGTCTCTTAATCTTAAATGATGGACTATAGTAATCCATGTAGCCTAACTACTTCTTGCAAAAATAAATCAGCAATATATGAAGCATCATTAGTTCTATGGTATTGTATGAAATATGACATCCTATTAAAGTGATCAGTAACAAGTATGAAGTCCTTTCCCAAAGAAACCCTAAGATTAAGTCCATGCTGAGGTCCTCTTAAGGAGAGGTCAAAGTGGGCAAGGGTATATACCCTTCATGAGGTTTCTTTCTTCCCTTTTCCCTCTGGCAAGTCTCACAACTTCCGATCACCTCATGAATGTCCTTAGCCATTCTTAGCCAATAGAAGTTCTCTTTCAACAAATGCATAGTCATTGTTTCTCTAAAATGTCACAACAATCCACTACTATAAGCTTTCCTTACTAACATTTCCCATATAGAATAGTGATAATAGGAATTTAGCATATATATTTTATAGTTATTTTGTACTATTTTGGTTATTAATATAGTTAACATTATAGTATTTTGAGCTTAATTCATTTAATTTTCATTTTCAAGGACTTTAAGAGCATTTTATGAACTTTGAAGGAATTTAATCAAGTTTTGAAGAATTCTAAAGTAAAAGCACTAATTAAGGATTGAAGCAGAAAAATTTCGAATGAGAAATGAGTCTAGAAAAGAACACGATTTAAGACTACGGCTGTAGTTCATGCCTGCACTCCCTTTGTCAACTAATTTCATTGAATTTTGAAGATTTTAGACAAATTGCAAGTACAAGCCCTAACTCCACAACCATATACCATGCCCATAGACTTACAATGATTTGTGAATATTCTATTTTAATTAGTTTTTCTTTGTAAATCTAGGTCAAACTCCTATAAATAGAAGCTTAGCCATAGGTTTGCATAGAGAGCTCCCTTTAGGAAGATTTGTAGGTTAGAATTATGTTGGGGGTCTTCCATATTTCTTCTTCTTTTCTCTTCATTTTTATTATGTTGTTTCCTTAATTTATTCTAAATCACTATTGAACCTTAGTTTTTATTGCAACAATTTCTTTTTATTCAGTCTATGATATTATTCTTTAAAGATCTACTTACAATGTTTATATTATAGTCAAATTAGTATTTACCAAGTTGTTAGTCAAATGTTTGAGTTTACTATTGAGTATGTTATATCCTATACTGAACTAACCTATGTAATTAGATGGAATTGAGTATATTAAGACTAATTTTGTTCTAGTTTCTTTGAAGTATGGTAACAAAGGATGACAACCTAATAATGAGATCTAAGTTCTTCATATGATTCTACAACACTCTATTCAAAAGCTATTTGGATAAAAAGGGTTTTACGATTAAGAATTGGCTAGAAACATGAGTTTGATCAATCCAAATGAGGCATCTCCATGATCTAAGGAGTAATTGAGATTGAAAGGTTGCAACGAACTAAGTAGTAAATAACAATTCACTAGGAATTATGTACTTCTTCAATTTTATTGAATCATGTCTATTTGTTTCCATTATTCTTGTTTATTTAGTTTAGTTGTTTTTAGTTGTTCATGTTTATTTTATTTTATCTATTATTCTTTATTTATCTTTAATTGCTAAATCCAATTTAACCAATATTGTTAAGATAGCTAATTGGAGATTTAAGGTAAATTGCTAGTAATCTAAGGTTCTCACATTCATAGTTCCTCATGGAATCGACACTCGAACTCATATCTATTTTATCTATACTATAATTTGACTAGGTACACTTACTTGACGTAGACATATGGTAATCAAACTACTCAAAATGCAAAGTTGTCTTCTTTTGAACAATTACCCATCACTCAAATAGTATCCTCTAATTGCAATTCCTTCCTTTTTAAGCTCTATAATGGGACTGGACTAAGGGTATTGAGTATATTGCTCAATAATAAAAAGAAACCCAGCAACTTTGTTTGTAGTGTTGTGAGTAGAGGATAATGCTGGGAAAGAGCATCGACTATTGATTTTGCACTCTCGTCTTATGTCAGATGACATATGAGAAGCCTTCCATGAATTCAAGCTCCTTTGCTTCCCTCCTTAAGAGTTTACTAAGGCTCTTAAGAGGTTTTGGTGACTCATGGTCTATGTAGATTGCAATCTCCTTCAGTAGCAAGTATTGCAGTCATACTATAAGGGCTTGGAAAAATGGGTAGAGTTCTTCTCTTATATAGAGTAATAAGGACGACATCACTAAGCTTCTCACTATGATACACAATAGGTATCCTTTCTTGTACTAGGACAACATCAATTCCCATGCCTAATGCATCATACTAAAGTTTGAAGGGCTTTTCAAAGTGGAATAAGGCTAATACAAGGGTTAAGGTCAATTTCTCCTTAGTCTCTTAGAAGCTCTTCTTGGCTTGCTCACTCCACTATAATCTATCTTCCTTCTTGGTTAACTTGATTAAGGAGGATGCTATAGTGGTGAAATTTTGAATGAGCCTCTTATAAAATGAGGCAAATCTTCAGATATTCCTTACTTTAGTCACACTCTTTAAAGTTAGCCAAGACCAAACAACTCATATCTTCTCCCTACTAGCTTAGATTCCTCCTTTCGGTAGTACATACCAAGAAATATATTAGAGGTGCTCTACATGGTTGGACCTATCAATAATGTAGATCGTTATGTCATTAAAGTACACCACCATGTGCTTTTGGTTAAAGTTTACATCATAAGATCCATGAGGCTCATGAACGTACTTGGTGCATTTATCAAGCCAAAGGACATAGCCAACCATTCATATAGGTCATGTCCAGTTTTGAGGGTAGTCTTCCATTTACCTCCCAACTTCATACGTATTTGGTGATAATTATCGAGCCATAGTTCAGTTTTCCGTAACCTAACTTATATTAAGCCTAACCCACATAATATCACTTAATATAAGTTATGCGACATTAAATTAAGGGGAAATTTTTTTTTCTTTAAAAAGATGTTTAAAAATATATTTTTTAAAAAATTAGAATTGTCAATTAATTAAACTAGTAAAAAGTGAAATTAGGATTTCCGAGTAGGAAAACCATAATTTGGCTACCAGTTTGCAGATTTTTTTTAAAAAATAATTTTAGAAAATTAACTAAAAAAAACTAAGTTTGGGGCCTAATCTATTAAGATTAAATCACCATATAAAAAAAAAAAAAACTAATACGCATTATTTTTTTTTATAATTTTTCTAAAAGTGCTAAAATATATACAAATATGTAAAAATATAACTAGAATGAATTTTTTGTGGTTTTTTATTATGAATTTTCTATAAAAAAAATATTTTTATTTTTTATACAATTGTCTCGGAGGTACCTATATACCTACTAGTCAAGATCAAACCAATGTAGTTCTTTTTTTAGAAAAAATTTAGTTGGTGGATCATTTTTAAATTTAAAAATTAAGTTAAATTTAAGTTTATTTAACAATTTATTATTTAAAAAAAAACCTAAAAAGATCTAATTTCATGAATTTACTTAAAAAAAAACTAACTAATTAAATCTTTTTAAAAACTTCGGTTAAGATTTTTTATTTTTAAAAAAATCTACGTATCAAATTTTGATTTTTTTTTTTTGAAACTTTAAATAGAAGATATACTAAGATATATATCTTAGATACGTATCTTCTCCAACAATATAGATCTTGAAAAAAAAAATATGCGATTTTTAAAAAAAATGCAATTTTGGTTTAAAAAATAGAATTTAACTTAAAATTTATCAAAAAATTGAAAAATCTAAAAAAATAACAAAATGGTATGACAATTAAAAAATATAAAATAACCTGCAATAAAGAAAACAAATTAATTAGCTAATAAAAGAATAATAAATAATTAAAGAAAATAATTTTTATTATCTAAACTAGTCAAATCATGCATGATCGGCATGTTCGTGTTGATTGTGTCATGATTATTTCATCTACATTATGTACTCAGTGTAGAATCTGATCGTGCTCGTATGCAGTAGTGCATGATCATGCTTGTGAAAGACAGTAATTGTATGCAGTTATGTGTTTGAGTGAAGCAGCGAGTGATTGAGTCGTGATCGGATTGTTTAAGTATGTGGCGTGTTAATGTGTGTAGACCGAGTGAGCATGTGGCAGATTGTGATGTGTGTGAGTGTGCTATCATGGAGTGTGATTAAGTGCATGATCGTGTATGGCATGTAGATGTATGTTGTGTTTGTGATCATGAACTAGGGATGGCATGTGCGGTTGTGTTTGTGGCATAGGTGTTAGTGTGTATGTAATTGTATAATATGTTAGGTGTATTAGTATACGATCAGTGAGTGAGCATTGTATGTGAGATCTTGTATAATATACAGCAGTAAGTGATCTTATGCGATTGTGTAGTGATTAGGCGTGCGATAGGATAGTGGCATATAGGGGAGTCATCAGTTAATAAGTGTCGTGGGTGTTTAGTTAGGTGGTGTGTGGTGTAGAGGCTGGTTTAGCGTAGTTGGTTATGTGTAATTGGAGAAGATTGTGAATAGTGTGAGGACATGAATATGTAGTGATGTGTGTTAAAGATTCTAAAACGCATCAAAACTTTATTGTCGAATTCCTATTTATAAGCCACACAATTGAATTTTTTGAATCTTTTTAGATGAAGATTTAATCTTAACAAATTCAGATACGAAAGATATGATCATCCCTAATTTAGATTCATTGAAGATTTAACCTAGTTTCTAGAAATCTTATATTAATTTAGGCTTTCTATTCTAGGGCCTGACTCAGTCCATCTTGATTTAGCTTAATAACCTATTTAATAAATCCTAAGTCTATTTAATAAATCCTAAGCCTAATATAAATTAGATGAAAATTTACTTTATATCAAATTGGACTAAAAAATATTTTAATGACGCTCGATTCTTTAATGACTTAAAATTTATTAAATTGAACATATACCATTATCCAATTCGATCCTTAACGACTCAACTTGACTTTATACAACTTGATACTTTATTTTTTTCTTATTTTTTCAATTTTATTTATTATATAATTATTATTTATTTATTTTTATCTTTTTTAAAAACCTGGCCCAATAAAAATACTAAAATAAAAATGGCAAAAATGATGTGTTTATAGTTGCCCCTCTTTATAGTGAAGTTCGATTAGAACTTTGTTATAAAGATAAAAAAGATATCCATTTTTGCTAAATCCTACTTTAAACTAATAGAATGAGGATTACTAACTTAAATAGTCAACTAGTTGTGTTTTGTCTTAAATAAGGATATTAACTTGAAAGGTCGATATAAAGAATAAACGGTTTGTCTTGAAAGGGTAGAGTAAAGGAATGGAAAACCTATCTTGAAAGGACAGGGCAAAGGAATAGGAAGTCCATCTTAAAAGAACCTTACAAAGGAATAAGAAGCTCGTCTTGAAAGGATGGGGTAAAGAAACTAGGATACCTATAGGGCAAGTGATTAGGAGGCCTATCTTGAAAGGATGGGGCAAAAAAGAAGTCTATCTTGAAAGGATAGGGTAAAAGGTTAGGGAGCCTATTTTGAAAGAATAGGGCTAGAGGATTAAGGGGCCTATCTTAAAAGAATAGGGCTAAAGGATTAAGAGGCCTATCTTGAAAGGATAAAACAAACAACTAGGGTACCTATCTTGAAAGGATACAGCAAGTAATTGGGAGGCTTATCTTAAAAGGACGGAGCACAATGGGGCTTATCTTGAAAGGATAAGGCAAAAGGTTAGAGGGCTTATCTTGAAAGAATAGGGCTAAAGACTTAGGGCGCCTATCTTAAAAGGACGAGGCAAAAGGGAGCCTATCCTGAAAGGATAAGGCAAAAGATAGGGTACTTATCTTGAAAGGATGGGGCAAAACCACTAGGGGTCACTTATTTTGGTTTTATGGATGATCCAAAGAGGATAGATCTCTTTGAGATTTCAAAAAAACTTCTTAATTCTCCTAAATATCTCTTTCAAGAACTTTAGGATCATTTTACTTGGGAATAAAGAATTTCGTAGATAGTAACCAATCTACATACCTCATATTGACTCCCGATATTCATTCATTCAGATAGCAGAATATCACCAAAGCATTCCCTAAAGATTGTGCTTGCTTCTTTTTCTTTTTTCTATTGGTTTTTTTTTTTTTTGGAATAAGGTCTTCTTCATGATCAAAACCTTTGATGAGTCTTTTAGTTGTACCATGCTCATGTCTTGATTCTACTTTTGTTGTCGCCAAGTCTCAATTTTCACCTCTTTATGATTCTTAAAAGATAACTCTCTTTTCAAAAAAACTAGATTAAATCATTAAGAACATTTGATTTCAATTTATTTGATGACTCAAATCCATTGATAAGTGTTTGGCGTTTAAGTGCATGAGGCTAAGAAACATGGTATAAAAAGATTTATTAGTGAAGTGTTTGTCGATTGATGACCCTCCGAATTTAAGAGCACTTATAGATATCAACTTTACTTGTAAACAATGACAGATTAACCACAAACAATTCTTTAGAAAAATTGGAATCTTTATTGAACTCAATTTTTATAGATAATACAATTTAACAGCATCTGAATTCATTGGCCCCCTTAATTCCGAACTATCCATTTCTGTCAACACTAATGTACCTACTAATAATACCTTCTTTACTACATAAGGGCCTCATAATTCAGAGCAAATTTGCCTCTGGGGTCTTTTACATTTGGCAGTACTTTCTTCAATACCAAATCTCCTTCCTTGAAGTACCTTGGATGTACTTTCTTATTAAAGGCCCGGATCATCCTATGTTGGTAACATTGACTATGACATAGCGCTACAAGCCTCCTTTCATCTTGGAGGCTCAAATGCTCCATTCGGTTCTTTACCCACTTTGCTTCATCAACTCAAATTTTTGCTAACACTCAAAATGAAAGTATTTCCACTTCCATCGATAGTATCGCTTCAGTCCCATATACCAATGAATAAAGTGTTGCACTTGTAGAGGTTCTGATTGAGGTTCTATAAGGCATAAGAGCAAAAGGAAGCATCTCATGCCAATCTCTATAAGTGATTTCCATCTTCTTAATGATTCTCTTGATATTCTTATTAACAACTTCAAATGGCTTGTTCATATAGGTTTAATTCGGAGTTGAGTTTCTATGGTTGATCTTAAACTAGTTGCATACTTCGGCTATTAGCTTATTGTTCAAATTTGACCCGTTCTCCGTAATAATAGACTCAAGTGTACCGTATCTAGCAATGATGTCTCTTTTTAAAAACTTGACCACCACTCCTTTGGTTATTGTAGCATATGATGCTACTTCCACCTACTTGGTAAAATAGTCGATCGTGACTAAGCTTAATCTATGCCTATTTGAAGCCGTTAGTGAAATTGAACCAATCATATTTATCCCCCACATTGAGAAAGGCCAAGAAGTTGACAATACATGTAATTCTTGGAGAGAAGCGTTAATTTTAATAGCATATACTTGACACAAATGATAATGCCTCGCTTGATATAGTTCGATTCCATTGTCATCTAAAAATAACCCATCCTTATGATTTTCTTAACTAACATATACCCATTCATATGAGGACTATAGACTCCATCATGTACTTCTTTCATTAATTTCTCGGCTTCTTCTTCATCTACATATCTTAATAATGTTGTATCAGGTGATCTTTCATACAACGTTGCTCCACTTAACTGGAAATGGGTAGCCAATCTCCTTAAAGCTTTTCTATATTTTCTATTAGTCTCATAAGGGAACTCACCCATTTGAAGTAACTTTTTGGTATCATAATACCAAGGCTTCTTTGATTCCTTCTCTTCAATGGCCAAGCAAAAAGCCATTCTTTCCTCTACCTCAATCTTTAAGGGCTAAATTTCTATCCATGACTTTCACCATTGATATTAACGTGGTGAGTGCATTAGCAAATTGATTTTAAGTCCTTGGAATATAAGTAAATGAAATTTCTTGGAATCTTTCAATCAACTTTCCTAAATGCCCATGATAAGGTATCAATTTCTCGTTTTTCATCTTATATTCTCTTAAGATTCAAGGAATTATAAGGAAAGAATCTCCATACACTTCAAGCCTTTATATTTCCATATCTAGCACCATTTTGGGGCTCAAAATGGTAACCATGCTACCACAAGGAAATAATTACCCTTAGGCGACACCAATACTGCTCCTATCCTACATCTAAACACATTGGCTTCTCCATCAAAATACATTCTTCATTTCAATTTGTCATCACTCAATTCATTCCCCACCATTACATTTTCATTAGGAAACTGAGCTTCTGAACCATCATTATCATCTTTTAGTGGGTATTTTGCTAATTGATTGGCTACTGCTTACCCTTTGACTGAACTTTAACTTACATATTTGATATTAAACTCAAAGAGCAACATCTGCCACTTCGATATTGTCTTGATCAATGTTAGCTTTTCTACTAAATACCTCAATGAGTCATGTTTTGTAAACAACTTTATTGAGTAATAGAGAGTGTACCGCTTGAGCCTATGCATCACCCATACTAAGGTACAACATGTTCTTTCTACCTTTAAGTATTTTTCTTCACCTTCTATGACCTTCTTGCTTAGGTAATATATAGGATGTTTTTTTTTTTTTTTTTGCCTCTTTCATCCTTTTGCCCCAATATATATCTCATTGATTCAAGGAGCATCGTCAAGTAGACAATCAATTATCATCTCGGTGTAAAAGTGACCAGTACTGGAGGATTCATAAGATACTCTTTGATTTTAGCAAACACTTTCCACATCCTTCGTCCCATTCTATCACTGCATTCTTCATCGTGAATTTGAATAACGGCTTACATTTATCGATTAGCTATGATACAAACTAAGCAATGTAATTCAACCTCCCTAACAACCTTTGAACTTCTTTTGTAGTCTTCGGTGTAAGCATACTCACAATTGCCTTGACTTTATATGGGTCTACTTCGATTCCTTTTTTACTGACTACAAAACCCAACAATTTAGCCGATGTTACTCTAAAGGTGCACTTTTCTGGATTTAGCTTCAATTGGAACTTTCTCAACCGCTTAAATAGTTTACGCAAAACATTGACATGATTCTCATCCTTCTTGAATTTAGCGATCATATCATCTACAAAAACTTCAATTTCCTAATGCTACATTTCATGAAACAAAGCTACCACAACACACTAATAAGTTGCCATAGCATTCTTCAACCCGAAAGGCATTACATAATAACAAAACGTTCTAAAAGTGGTAATGAAGGTGGTTTTAATTTTATCTTCTTCTACCATCTTGATCTAACTATATCCTAATAAACCATCCATAAATGAGAAAAGATGATTTCCGGCTGTGTTGTTTACTAATGCATCAATGTGTAGTTAAGGAAAGTTATCCTTAAGTGTTGCTTGGTTTAAATTACGGAAGTCTACACATACCTTAACTTTCCCATTTTTCTTCAGCACTATCACCACATTAGCTACCCATTCGGGGTAATATGATACTTCTATGAATATGACTTTTAATAATTTCTTCACTTCTTCTTTTATCTTAAGGAGTATATTTGACCTAAATCGCCTAAGCTTTTGTCTTTTAGGTTTAATATCTTCTCTTGTCAGCAACTTGTGAACTACGATTGACGAATCCAATCTGGGTATGTCCTTATAGGACCAAGTGAATATATCACACATCATTATGCTACACGTGCAAATACAAACCATGCTTTTCCTCCAGCTCTTTCTCTTTATCTTCCTATAAATTCTCTAACCTCCTCTTCTCTTTCAAAAGTATCCGCACACACACCATGGAAGAGGGAGAGGTATAACCTTATGTACCCATAAATCCAAACTAATCTTCTTTAACATCTCTTATCTTCTTTCTTCACACATTCATTCATGTTTTACTATTGGTTTTGTTGTAAAGTGAAAAATTGTGATAATAACGTTAGTGAGAAGAAGAAGCCGGAGAAGGGAAAACAAGAAGACAGCAGCAATGTTAATGTTGTTGTCTTGAAAGTCGATATACATTGCAAAGGTTGTGCTAACAAGATCATGAGATTTCTCAACTCCTTTGATGGTGATATTCATTATAAACATGTATTCTCTATCATATAATTATACACTTTCATGTGATTACCGCTAGTATTTTCGTTAAAAAAAATGTTAAAATGAAATCACCATATCCAATTCTCATAAAATGTCCTTGGATGCTCATTAATGGAACCATTTTTAAATTCACATTAACAATTATCACTTGAGATTGTAATATTAGTATTCACTGTCAAGATTTGATGGGCTATCGGATTTCATTGTGCTTTGTGTCTAAGGTTGTGTTAATTGGTATGACTTTGAAAGGTGTGGAGAAGATAAAAGCAAAGATCAATGCTAACAAATTTACAGTGGAAGGCAACGTGGATCCATTACATATTCAGCAAAAATTGTAGGAGAAAATGAGAAAGATAGTGATAATATTATCTTCACAGCCTAAAAAAGATCAAGAAAATAAAGGAGGAGACAACGAAAATAAAAAGACTAGTAATGTCAAAAACAAGGACCAAAAGGAAGAACCTAGAAAGAAAAAGTCTAAAGAGGTAATGATTTTTAATTTAATACATCCAGATACTATAAAATTAAATTGTCCATTGATTACAACTTACAATTCTTAGTGGCTTTAGTGCCACACGGAGTATATTTTATTATTTTGGCAACAAAATCATCATTTTATGCTTAGTGTTACCTATTTATTTATATTTTTGAGGTTTAAGATGAGTGGTATTGTTATATTTTTTCAATAGCTATCTCATTTTATATATGCAAGATTAATGGGGAATTGATTAAGTTCGTTCAAACTATTGTTTAAACACTACATTACTTCTACTAATGTCACGTTTGCTACATAGAATTAGACCGGAATGGAATTATGATTCTAGGTTCCATTATCTTTCCTATATTTGGAAGCGCATTTAGAGCCGAAATTACAATTCTATAGACTTGGTGATTCCGGTTTTAAAGAGGAATTCAATTCTACTTTGAGAAGGTGAAATCATTGATTCAATTCCTTTTATATTTATTATTATGAATCGAATTACTTATTTAACCTTCAGTTTAATTATAGCATTCAATATTTAAGAGTATTTTTTATAATTATTACTATATACACATTTAGTTTCATTCCATGAATATTCCAAACATAGAAAAGGATTTGATATTCCACTCCCCATCCCACGCTATTCCATTCTATTCTAATCTACTCTATTTTAAACCATTATTGAGTACTAAATGTAACATAAATTTATTTACTACTCCACTCTATCAAACCAATTACATAATTGGCCAAAACTATAGTGAAATTAGAGAAAGGAATAAGAGTAAAATATTATTGTTTTTATTTGCAATATTCAACGGCAATGTAATATTTTAAAAGTAATGGAGCATTGCATTGGTTTTTATTTATTTTCTTGTAGCTTTTTTTTTTTTTCCTTTTAGTTTTCCATCTAATCCACCTATAAGAAGTTCTTAGATGCATTGCAATATATGTATTACTATAATTGGACCTTTTTTATGCTTTCTTGAAATTGTTTATGCATTATTCTTAAATAATCAATCGAATGTATAGCTTTAATCGATACCGTTATATCCATAGATTTGATTGTAAAAATATATTTAATTTTACACGTACATTATGGGTGCACATTTGCTAATATATTTAAATAGATTACAATACCTAACTCTTACTAATGTAATTAGACATATCTCTATACCTAAGTTATGCTATTTGATAAATAACTAAAAAAGAGACAAAAGCTTATAATTGGAAAGGAAGTTAAAACAACATAGAAATGGAAGAGATATTATATTTAGAATGTTGTAAAATATAAGATGGAAGGAAACATATTATTGTCATTTTTATTTTTATTTTCTTTTATATACATTTTATTGACCCATGAGATGGATATAATATATGCTAGTATAAAGTACTCAAACTACCCTTTCTCTTAAAAGAAAATAACTTAATGATGGGGATAAATATAACTAATTATTAATTATGAAAGCTCAAACACCACATAAAAGTCCCCATTATCCCTCTAAGTACCCTTGTCCTCAAAGGTAAACTCAAAAAAACTCCTAATCAAATTCATAACTTTGAATTCAGCCTTATACATTTCCCACATCTAACATGATACATGAATGCAATAGACAATTTCACTATTTTCAAATTGGCTTAACCCAACGTGCAGTTACAGTCTAAGTCCTACTCATAGTAGAGTAGGAATTAGGGAAAATTACACTTTTGGCCCTCAAACTTTATCATATTTTTTAATTGAGTCCTTGAATTTTTTTTTTCCCTATTTCAGTCCTTAAAATTTCTAAAAGTTTGTAAGAAAATCATTCATTAGTGAATTATTAGTTTTTTTTGTTAATAAAGAACTCTTTTATAAACTTTTTAGAAACTATGAAAATTGAAATAGAAAAACTAAAAGTTTGAAGACTTAATCAGAAAAAAAAAAAAAAAGTAGCAAAGTTTGAGAACTAAAAATAAAGTGTATAATCTTCCCCTTCTTTTCCTCTTAAGATCTATATTTTTATTTGTTTTCTATTTATGATGTATACTTATATATATATATATATATATATATTTCTTTAAGATATGATTTTCAACCGTACTTGTAACACCTAAAAAAAAAAATTGAAAATCCTAATTTTATGTATTTTTAAGAACTTAGGTTTCACCATGGAGGAAAAAAATGAAAAATATAAAATCTTAAAATGAAAAGATTTTGATTCCTTCAATGTATTTTTGTAATTTCTATTGAGAAGTACTTCAAACAATTGATGATTCAATTTGACATTCTTAATAGAATCAAATCACATCTAATATTATAATTTTTTAGATTTTCGTATAATAATAGTTTTTTCTTTTAGGCCAACAATACTATAGTTACAATGATTTAAAGGAGGAGAGATTCAAACCCGATTTATCCCTTTGGAGATTGGTCTTAATTAAGTAATTATAAAATTTATTTGTTGCATATTCTAATTATTAAATTAAATAAATAATAGTGAACAAAATTACTAATTATATTTAATTTAATGAAATTATGTGAAATTAGTTAGTACATTGTAATACATTTGTAAATTGAAAAATATGAATAATGATTATATTATAATAAGTTAAATAAATTTTTACTAATATGTTATTAAATGACATAATTAATTATTTCGATTCATTAAGTTCTAACTTGTGTTTTTTGCTAGAAAAATTAACAAAAGATTGAAAAGAAAAAAAAAAATCTTTAAGTCCTCAAAATTTGCCATTATTTCTATCTGAGTCTTCAAATTTTTATTTTCTTCTATTCAATCCTTAAACTTTTCAAAAATTTGCAAAAGAAACATTCATTAATGGAAAAACTAATGATTCATCAATGAAAAACTTTTATGCAAACTTTTGGAAAGTTCCAAGACTTAAATAGTAAAAATAAAAGTTTAAAAACTCAATTAAAAAAAAAAAAAAAAGCAATAAAGTTTAAGGATTAAAAATATAATTTTCTTTAAGAATTAATATGAGTGTAATAAATGTAAACAAACCAACCTAAGAGAATATGAATATTTTTATAACATGATCATCAATGATAGACTTTCTATCAAATAAATATTCATTTCTCCATAAACGTAGAGTTAGAAACCAGCGCTTTTTACTTTGAGTAAGCTAAGTTCACACTTAGCCATGTTTATACCCTCATATGATTCTCAAATAGAAGGACAGAAAGGTAGGACATCGTACACCCATGAATACCATTCTTATTGCTCTTAGGATATGAATATGGTTCATGTAGCATCCCTTTAGTTGAACAAATAGTTGATGCCAAAGATTTCATTAGACATTAAACTATAATAAAACAAAAAAGGTTAATGTCAAATATAGTACTTAAACTTTGTTTATCTTTACAATTAACTACTTAAAATTTAAGAATGTCAAATTGGCTAAGTTCATTATAGGCTAATGGCATCACCATTGGTCTCTTATTAAGATAGATTAGGGTTCAAATCTCTTTTCCCCCCAAGTGGTAACATAGTTAGCCAATAAAACAAGAAAAAAAAATTTGTCAAATTGATAACTGAAGTTTACTCATCTTTATAATTAACTATAGAAATTTTGCCCATTTTTGTAATTAACAATCTAAACTTTGGCTATTTTTGCAACTAACAAATTTGTACCAGAATTGTAAATGGCATCAAAAAGTTTACATGTAGTAAATTGACACTTACTCGCAATTGAATACATGTAAAGAAAGATGCAAAATCCTCATATGCATTTTGTAGTTAAAGAAAACATGGTAGCATTTGGTTGCCTAGTTTTTATAATACTAAACTGGATAAAAAATTTTATCCCATATTTAATTTGAAACTTTGTTTAGTGACTAAACAAAAAATTGGGTTGATAAACTAAACAAAAGACCTAAATTTTGTTTCATTTACACCATGATATAAAAATGAAATTCATAAGACAAAAGCAAAAATATTTTGCATTCTCATAAATACCTGTTGAAATTCATCATATATGTGTGGTTTTTTGTTTAATATAAATAATTAATTTTTTATCATATAACTAAATTAATTTTTCAATAACTAGCAAATCTATGGCTTTTATTGAATATTGTATATAATTTGTTTAGTTATATGAATTCGATGATTCATTCAAATCAGATTTTAAATAACATAAAAATACAATTAAAATATATATTAGATGATATTGAGGATGTAAATGTGAAAATATAATAATAAGTCCTATTTGCATATATCAAATAAAGGATAGCACAAAATTTTATATTTAGTACTATATAAACCAAACATGGTATAATAAGCTTATATTATCAAATCTTCTTTATACTTATCCTATCCAGTATTCTTTATCCAGTCTAATCCTTCTTAAAAGCATATATATAGAGTATAGCATATTTCATTACAATATACAAAGCCATAGTGTAGGCTTTTCTCTGTTTGTTTTTATTTATAGCATGTATTGTAATATTGAGCTTCCATGTGCATTTTTTCTATTAATTTATAGTTTACATTTAGTTAAACTAGTTTATATAAGTGTAAATACAAAACTTTACTCTTTTTGTATAAAACAAAAAATTACCAAAATTCAATTTTATTCGCATAGCTCATACAATTCATCTATTTCTTCTCATTCTATTAAAACAACCAAATGAGTAGGATTTTTTATGAAATTAACATATTAGAATATAGTATCAAAGTAGGTACTTTTCCATTTTTCTATATCTAGTCAAAATAAGTGATTTCTTTTTGAATCAACCACATGAACAATCTTCAATTACAAATCATGAATAACAATGGAGATTTGGTGATTAATGATCCATATTTCCTATCTAGATTTGATGATCTGGGCATATCAATAGGAAATATTGTGTTTAATGGTACTAATTACCTATCATGGAGTAAATCTATGAAATTAAGGTCAAGAGTGAAGGTTAAGACCAATTTCATAGATGGATCTATAGTTAGGCCTACTAATGATTCATAAGATCTAAATAAATAGGTAATATGTGATTACATAGTGAGAAGTTAGTTACTCAACTCTATGTTAAGTGATCTAACTCAAAATTTCCTTTATACTTAGTTGGCATATTAGCTTTGGTAAGAAGTCCGTGAACAATACGGTGTAGCTAGTGGTCCTATAATTTTTCAGTTGCAACAAGAAATTAGTAACATAAGACAGAATAATTTGGCTACTAATGTGTACTTTACCAAATCATGCAAGTGTTGGGATGAGTTGAATGAGTTACATTCATATCCTAAATGCAATTGTAGTCGCATGGAACACTACACTTATGCTATGAAGGAGCGTGCCATGGATTTTAAGTCTCATAACAAGTCAACCGAGTTCTTAATGGAGTTAAATGATTGTTATGAAGGGATTAAGAGTCAAATTCTGTTTATGGAGTAGGGGTCCTTGTGCACTAATAATGGATATGATGCACCAACGCCTCATATGAGCTTTTGTCGCACTTGATATGACTCATAAGTGTGGTCAGAGGTCACTTGCTATTAGTCCACACTTAATAGCTTAGATAAGAGTAGTCAAGAGTAAGCAAGATACACTTAACTCATACAAGAAGAAAAAATGTTTGAATGGTTGATTGTATTGATTGTTGTGACTATTACAATATACAAGTACTTATATGACTTAACTAAGGTAAGTTATAGGTTAGTGTAAATTATAAAAAGCATTCCTACTAGTAATGGAAAAGGGATAGTTTTATAAGGGTAATGTTGTAAATAAGCAAAAAGAATATTTAGTGACAAAAAAGGACAGTACGGATGTCAAGAAAATCAATGCACACATTAGCTGTTCATTTTGTAGTCCCAATGACACTGTTGGCAGAGCAGAGCAGTTTCTAAATAGGCGAAGTCAACGTTGGTAGCTCGAATATTTAGAACTGGGAAAGGGTTAGTTTAGGCGATGTCTCACTATTAGGTTAGCCTCAAGAGATCGGCTCTAGAGAGTTGTCAACTCAGTCTCCACAAAAATCAAGTCAGCAGTATTCTGGTTTGATACTTAGATAGGGGTGTTGTGGAGAAGTCGGCTTGGCATGTCTTTTGGTCACCTCAGCAGTTTCATGGATGATGTAAAGAGCAAAGTAACCTAGTAGGTAAAATTAGGGAATACACTGGTCCTCGGCATTCAACTTACCTCAGACAACTCGTGGAACTATCTAAGCAAGTCCTCAAGCTTGGGAACTCATAATTGGTCTATGATCCCTATCATCTCCTCCGAGCCATTTAAGATTTGGGATTAAATCTAGCTCAACTTTATGTTACTTGTCTTCGGGAGTATATAGGTGGAGATTGGCAATGTTCATTAAAGCTGAGACTCTATACTCTTCAAGTAGTTCAATCCTATTAGCATTAGGATTGATCTTTTCAAGCACTTTGAAGGGTCCATTGGCCTTGGGAGATAACTTACTCTTCCTTAAGTTAGGAAACCGTTCCTTGCTAAAGTAAATCTAGACCAGATTACCTGGTTGAAATTCTCTTTTCTTCCGTCTTTGGCCTCATCTCTCGAGCTTGGTAGCAACTCAGCTTAATTGTTCTACAACCTTCTAGTACATGTCTTTGATGGCCTTGACTCTTTCTATAGCTAGCTAGTCATCATCTGGTCTTAGAAGGGGTATTCGGTCCATTAAGAGCTCAAGGTTAAACCCATAAGCAATCTCAAATGGAGACATGTTTGTTACATAGTAGGCAATCCTGTTGTAGGTGAACTTGATGATCAGTAGGCATAGATCCCAATCAGCCATGTTTTGACCAATGGTAACTTATAGTAAAGTTCCTACTATTCTATTAACAACCTTGGTCTATCTATTCGTTTATGGATGATAAGACGTGTTGTATAATAGTTTGGTTCCTATACATCCCCATAATGTTCTCCAAAAGTGGCTCATAAACTTTAGGTCTCGATCTAAAACAACGGTTCTAGGCACTCCATGAAGCTTAACTACTTCCCGCAAGAAAAGAAAAGAAATAGTCGAAGCACCATTAGTTTTTGTACAGGGTACAAAGTGTGCCATCTTGTTGAATTGATCTTCGACCACTATGATGGAGTCCTTCCCTCAGGACGTCCTTAACAATCCTAACATAAAGTCCATACTCAACTCGGACTAAGGTTAGGTCAGGATAGACAACGGTAAATAGTGCCCTTGTTCGGCTTGGCTCGGCTCTTTGCTTTTCTATAGGTAACACACCTTTTCAACACAGATTAGATGTCTCTCATCATTATTGGTCAAAAGAATCTTAAGGATAATACCTCATGAGTGTGGTGCTAGCCAAAGTGTCATGACAATCCTCATTTATGTGCCTCGTACACTAAGAATTCTCTCATGGAACAGGTTAGGATGTATAATCACCTCGTCCTAAACAAATATCCGTCCTCCCTGTGATAGTTATCAAATGTCCGTCCTTCCTCACACCTAGCATAGATGGGACCAAAATGTAGATCCTCTGCATATAAATCCTTTATCATTGAAAAACCAAGCAGCCTAGTCAGTAACTCAATTAGGAGAGAATATCATCTCGATAAGGTATCAGTCACTACATTATTCTTCCCATTCTTGTACTTCACGACATAAGAAAATCCCTTCATGAACTCAACCCATTTGGCTTATCTCTAAGACAACTTGGGTTAGCTCTTTAGATATCTTAAGGATTCATGATCAATATAAATCACAAATTCATTGGGTAACAAATAGTGTTGCTATATAGTTAAGGCTCAGATCAAGGAGTAAAACTCCTAATCATAAATAAAATAGTTGAGTATAGCTCCTCTAAGTCTTTCACTAAAGTAGGCAATAAGTCAGCCTTCTTGCATTAGCACAGCACCTATGCTTAGTTTGGGCACATCACACTCCACTTCGAACACTTTGTCAAAGTTCGGCAAAACTAAGATAGGGGCTATAGTCAGCTTCTCCTTCACCTCCTCAAAACTCCTCTACCCCTTCTCTCCCCATCTAGACTCAACATTCTTCTTCAACAGTTCAGTGAATAAGGCAACAATCATGCTAAAATTCCTTATAAATCTACAATAAACCTTAGAAACTTCTGCATTGGCTAAAGTGGTTGATACAAGCCATTTGGTGATTGCTCTTTTCTTCTCATCATCAACTTATATTCCTCCACTACTTACAACAAACCTTAGGAAGATCACTTCAAGCCAACAAAAGCTACACTTCTTCACATTGGAGTAGAGCCTTTTAGATCGAAGTTTTGCAAAGACAACTTAGAGATACTCTTGGTAAGTCTCTAGATCAAAGCTATATACTAAGATATCGTCGAAATTAACTACTACAAATTTCCCTATTAGTTCTCAGAGCACATGATTCATCAATTGCATAAATGTGCTCAGCACATTCAATAGTCCAAATGGCATTACAAGCCATTCATACAATCCATGGCATGTTTTAAATGTAGTCTTCCACTTGTCACCCCTGTGCATTTAGGTATGATGGTATCTAGATTTGAGATCAATCTTGGATAATACTCTTACTCCATTTAACTCATTCTGCTTACCATCAACCCTTGATATGGGATACCTATTTTTGATGGTGATGCGATTGATTGCTTGGCTATATATACACATTCTCCATGACCCATCCTTTTTAGGTACCAACAAGGCCGACATGACATAGGGGCTAAGGGACTCTCATAAATACCCTTTCCCCATCAACTAATCTATCTACCTTTACAGCTTGGTAACCAGTTCAAGGTTCAGCCTATAGGCAATGTGACTCATAACTGCAAGTCAATTACATGTTTGACACTTCAAATGGGAGGCAGTCCTTCTAGTAGCTCACTTAGGAACAGATCAGCAAACTCATCCAATAAGATTTTCACCTCAACAAGCACCATTTCCTCCTTAGATCTCATCTCCAACAACCTTTTAACCAGCAAATAGGTTAGCTTATTGAGTTCCATCTCTCTTTTCAACATAGGACTCGGCTCAATTAGGCCTACATGATTTTTACTTACTTGGTAGTCATAAGGCTCAACTTCACCCTCCTACCCTCATGCTTTAAGGAACTTGTATTCCTCCTTCCATCATACATCATGGTTTAGTCAAACATCCAAGATCATCTAAGTAGAATGTGGGACACACTTATGGGTAACACATCACATAACACTTCATCTCGATAGTTAATAATATAGATCGACATAGATACTTGTTTGTTCACTTATAAGGCTCCTTTATCACTAAGCTAATGTAACTTATAAGGTTCTAAGTGAGGATGGGTCAACAACTTGAATTGTTAGACCATGAAAGTAGAGGCTACATTAATGCAACTCTCATTATCAACAATCAAGGCACACAATGACCCATTCACCTTACATCTAATGTGGAAAAGATTCCCTCTCTATTGGTCCTCAGGCATAGGACTCACATTCATTATCCTCCTTAATACTAAAGTGGTAGGCAAAAAATTACCTTCCTAACTATAGATGACTTCCTCCTCTTCGGACAATTTGGTCTGCTTAGTTTCTTTCAGGTCTTTTACTTCCTCATCAGTACTATCTACCTCAACAGTTAATGCTTTAACTCGGATCACCTTAGTTCTCCTATTTAGACGCTGAATGGCCATGTGTCCAAATCCTTGACATTTGAAACACTTGATCTCATTTGTCTTTTGTCCTGAACTCTAACCTTTCTCAAACTTCCTCAAGACCTCCTTCTCCTATGCTTGGGCATTTTGAATAAGTTAGGTTTCAGCAACCTTACTTAGCTCTGTCCGTACAAGTCTGTTTGGAACAAATCGGCTACTACTAGGTCTGCTAATAGGGGATTAAAACCTTCCTATTCAGCGCCTCTCAATTCTCTAGGCAACTCAAATAGTATCATCAAGTGATCTAATATCCATGGTTTTTAAGATATCTCTAATCTCGTATTTCAATCCACTAATGAATCAAGATACAGTTCGGTCTTCTAGACCAATGACTTCGCTTCAAATCATTAGCATATGAAATTCCTTTACATATGCATCAACAATCGATCCTCCTTGCCTCAGCTCTTGTAATCTTTTGAAGGCATCCTGTAAATAGTAGCTCGACACAAATCTCCTCCTCATGACCCTCTTCGTCTCATCCTAACTCCTAACTTCACACTCTCCCTCTCTTCTTCTAGTGGCTTACATGTTCTTCTACCATAAGGCGGTATAACCAATAAACTCTAATATAGTAAGTATAACCTTTGCATTATCTGGTACTTCGTAACATTTAAATTATTTCTCAATCTTATCTACCAAATCTAAGTAGTCCACGATATCTCTACTCCTAGAAAAACTTAGAATGTGCATCTTCAACCCTTCAACGCTAAGGGTTCTTCCTTTCTTCTGGTTCATAGTACTCCTCTACTTCGTTATCTCCTTCTTCAATTCGAGGCGGTTGAACCAAGGCATTAACTCGAAAAAATTGACCATTGCCTCTCTTAGGCTGTTTACATCCTCTATATGGGCTATTTCTAGCTTACTGCCTATTTTCATTTATGACAGTCACCAAACTAGTTACCAGGTCGGTAAGTTTGTCTATTCGGTCACCCATTGACTAGGGTATGAAGCTTCCTTATTGGCCTTAGCCATTATAAGCACCACTCTCTTAGTTGTCCAAAGTTCCTTGAACACTTGAATTAGATATTATCAGCTACCTCAGAAGATTCATGGTTGAAATACCACTCAAAGTTCTTTCCATGAATAATAATAGCAAAACAATAACTAATACTCCCACCATTATGTCAACTACACATGATGAATATACAATCACTAACACTTTGTTTTTACGTACAAGAAATAGGGGAAAACTGAGCATAGAATTTCTTCAATACTTTTCACCTATTACACTCTAATGTTAATAATAGAACTTCTAACACACGAAAACAATAACAAATCACTCAAAGAACAAAGTAATAGAAACTAGCTTCAAACATAGCCAAGCTCTAATACTAAGTTGATATGAATCGATGTGGATGAACACACGATGTCTGGTATCGCACGAACCAAGGGGTTAAGTCCTAATCTTAAGATATTTCGAAGGATAAATGATAGTTGAAAGTTAAGCAAGGGTCCTCATGCATCGACGGTAGATATAATGCACAAAGCCTCATACGAGTTCTGGTCAAACTTAATATGACACACAAGTATGACACGAGGTCACTCACCACTAGTCAATGCTCAATGGCCTAGATAAGAGTAATAGAGAATAAGCAAGATGCACTTAGCTCATGTAAGAAGAAAAAATGTCTAAAAGGTTCACTATATTGATTCTTGCGACTATTACAATACATAAGTATTTATATGACCTAATTAAGGTAAGTTCTAGGTTAATGTAAATTACAAAAATGATTCCTACTAGTAAAGGAAAAGGAATAATTTTACAAAGGTAATGTTGTAGACAAGAAAAAAGAATATCCAATGATAGAAAAGGTTAATATAGAGAAAATTAGTGTACGTGTTAGCTATTCATTCTGTAGTCCCAATGACACTACTGGTCAAGCAAAGCAGGTTCTGAATAGGTTAGGTCGACATTGGCAATTTAACAACTTAGATATTCAGGATTAGGAAAGGGTTGGTTTAGGCAATGGCTCATTGTTATGTCGACCTTAGGAGGTCAATTTTAAAGAGTTGTCAACTCAATCTCCACATAAATCAGGTCAACAATACTCTGGTTAGATACTTAGACAAGGGTGTTGTGGAGACGTTGGCTCGGTACATCAACTAGTCGCCTTAGAAGCTTCTTAGATGATGTAGAGAGCAAAGTAACCTGGCAAGTTGGACTTAAGAATGCACTACTCCTTCACGTTCAACTCACCTTAGACAGCTCAAAGAACCATCTGAGTAAGTTCTTAAGTTCGGGAGTATATGATTAGTCCATGATCCCTATCACTAACAGGAAGGACAAGGTAAGTTAGCCCCCAAGTTAGAGAGAACTTAGGGAACGGAGCATATAGATTGGAACGCTTGGATAGTGAGCTCATCCCATACACTTGGAATGCCAATAACCTTCGGCTCTATTTTGATTAATGTCCAATCATTTTGTAAATCATTTCATAAAGTATGAATGAAAGTTATATCTCTAATATGTGTTATATACATTTGCTTTATTCTCCTACTCTCATACTAAGTCTTAGTACCCAAAGGGTGAATAGACCTGCTATTGGGGCAGGTTAGAACACTACTGATCTAACCTTATTCAAGTAACCTCGGTAAAGGAAAACATCCCTTACATAATTGAGAAACTCCTATTAACTGAGCAAGTTAGAACACCACCAACTTAACCTCCCCCTCAAGTAACCTTAGTAAGGGAAAGCATCCCTTATACAACTAAGGAACTTTTACTAACCAGGCAGGTCGGAACGCCGGTGACCTAAATCCTATCGAGTAACCTCAGTAAGGGGAAACACCCCTTACTTAAGGAACTCCCATTAACCAAGTAGGTCAGAATAACACTAACCTAACCCCCCTCAAGTAACCTTGGTAAGGGGAAATACCCCTTACTTAAGGAACTCCTACTAACTAAGCAGGTTAGAATGCCACCGATTAGAAGCACACACCCCCTTCCCCTAAGGGTAACCTCAACAAAGGATAACACCCTTTGTACAAATCGAACAAAGAGGTAAAAAATATTGATAAAAGTTGAAGTACGAAAAGTAAAATAAGTATACTAAATGAAGAAATTCACATCCATTAATGAAAAGGGATTTACAAAATTAAGGTTGGCATGCCGACCTGATGTACAAAAAGAAAAGAATGGGAATAGCTACTTATAGTCTTAGATTAGTAAACTCCAAAAGCTTTGAAAAACCCAATGCTTCAATCCTTTCGAAGGGTTGATCCATCGATGGCCCTTGCTCTTGAGATGTCTAGCCTAAGGATGCAAAGGGAAGGGCTAAGACTTGTTGGAATAGGTCAACAAGAGGATTGCCACAACCCTAATCATCTCGAGGACCACTCTCATGGATGACCTCCTACTAAGTTGCTCAAGTAGAGGTGGATGAAGTAAGGTTTTGACCATCCCCAGTTGTAGAAGGGGCACCTCCAACTACGTCAACTGCTTCAGTAGAGATGTCCCCTGGCTTAGGATGATGGGACCGCATCAATAGCTTCTCTTTCTCTTGTTTAGGTGACGTTCCTCTCCCAATGAGTTGGAGCATCCAACCATCCCAAGAAGTTGAGGTCGAGCTCAGGATGATGGGAGAGCATCTCGTTCCATGTGAATCAAGAGCACTCAATAAAGATGTCCTCTAGATCTTCCAACAATCAATCTATTTTCTAGAATTCATTGATGGTTTTTTTGGCAACAGCCTCACTAAGTACCTCCTTACTCTTTAATTTGAAGATGATCTCCTTCATCTTCAAATCTTCTCGCTAGAGCTCTTGGATATTTTGCTCCAACCCAACCATTTGACTGGCCAACTCTAGTAATGTCACTTTGGCACTATCACACTTAAACACCTTTATCACTAGATCAGTCCTTAGCTTGAAAACAGATGCCTTCAACTCAACATTTTCTCTTTTAAGCTCTTCCTCAGCATTCCTTTACTTGTCTAACTTCTGAGAATGTTAAGCCTTTGTCCTTTACTCATCACCTAGTTAAGTCCTTAGTTTGCTAACTTGCTTGGTGTTCTTCTCAACATCAGCTCTCCTTTGCCCTACTTATTGTAGCTTCACCTTAAGTACATTCATTTGCACATAAGAACGGCCTGAAGAGGACTCTGCCTCCTTCAGGCCGTTTTGTGCACTAGATACCATGCATACGAAATCCTTTTACCTCATTCCGTAAAGTGTCATAGTTACTGAGCAGGAGCAACACTTGGCCACGGTATTGTAAAGAAACACAAACTGAGATTAAATCGGTGTCAACAAAGAAGGACATCAATACAAAGAGACAAAGGCTTACCTGCTGGATGAGTGAACTTAAATGACCAGTTGTAAGGGGTATACGACCTTATCGAGGCCTAGAGGCTAAGAGTCTGGTAATACAACGTAATGATGTTGCCTCAAACCTCCTACTTTAGTCTTAGGAGCTTCCCCCTAACCTTCCTAGTCTTAAACTTGACCTTTTAAAGGTACAGCTTCTCATTTCGAGATATGTATAATGCATCCTTGAACAAGTCTAGTGCTATCCCCATACACTAAAACTTGTTCAAGACTTCATAGAACTCATCAATGCACTTGTACGGATGAGCTGTGGGCTACTTATACTAGTTGACCTAGTTGATGGGCACCTTACTCGTTGTCTTCCTCTTCTTCGCCTCAAGATTTGCATCCCCAGGGGTTTCAAGGGCCTTCTTCTTTTACCTAACTACCTCAACTAGGGCACCAGTCTTAGTTACCCCCTCCTCACCACTATTAGAAGGGGCAAGCATCACCACATTCTAATCTACGATATCGGTAAGTTCATCCTCCACAATTATAAACATAAAGGTAAGGATAGAACCGGTGGAGGGAAGAATCGTACTTACAGGTTCTATAGCTAGCGGCTTTGTACAAAGACCAATAAGAGGAATCCCTTAAGGCAAAGCAGTCAACTTAACCTTGCTAGTTTCTCCCACACTCGACTTCAACCACATAGCCTTGCCCTTAGGGTCAGAGGCTTTAGTTGTCGGCCTCACCTTAGCCTAGTGACGCCTCAATGCCTTAGTAGCTCGGATGCTAACGAATAGTATATCTCCTTGACCAATCTCTTCCTTGCAAAGAATCAAATAAACTATTACCACAAAGAAAGACTACAAACATGATCATTTACCAACTCCGCTAAGGAAGATCCCTCCCCTCTCTTTAGGAGGACATCGGACGAAGCATAATTTTACACATGCACACTAGCACAATAGAAGAAGCCAGTCATGAAAAACAAACTTGTACCTTTTACCCATTTCTTCATCATAACCTTCTTTGTACTAGGAAAGAGCTCGAAGATCGAATACTTAAAGTATCTCTTTGCAATTTTCATGGCATTTATCTTGTTGCCATTTCTTAGGGCCATGAAGGCTTTAATCTCCCTTACAGCCTCGGCATCACTACACCCAATGTGAGCCCCATAAAATTACGTATAGGATTTTCCTAATCTTATGAATTAGCTTTTGAAAGTTCATAATTTTACGTGTTAGATTCTAAGCTAATAATTTAGGCCATACATAGGAGTTAACCAATTAGGAAATACTTTACGTATGGATCTTAGAAAATAGACGAGGGCACATCATGGGTCTAGAATGTTGAAATTTAATAAAATAATAGAATTATAGCTAAAAATAGATATTTATATTAAATTACATTATATTGTAATTTACTCGCATAAGTACATAAATTAGTTTATAGAAAATAATCAAACATTGGAGATAAATTAATTAGACACAAAAATTATAAATTGACCTAAAATAATATATAAATATAGTATGTATACCTTAGATATAATTATTACATATACTTATATACCTAAAAATGCTTGAAATATCCTAAAATACTCATAATTAGCTAAAAATTATAGGAAAAATAATGAAAAAAATTGATAAACAACAAAATTTTATTTAGAATAGGCATGAGAATGTTGTTGGACAACTGTGACTTAGGAGATTACCCTTAGGACACCTAACACGCATTAGTTTAAGAGGTACTTAAGCTAAATAGGAGAGAGAAAACATCGTATTTCATTTTGCTAACCTAAGAATTGTCACCAACACTCTCCTAATGATCAATAGGCTTCTTAGTAACTTAAGAAAAGAACTAGATTAGGAAAACCAAGTAGGAATAAATTCCAGAAAAATTGAAAAATAATATTATACAAACCAAGCAAATCAATAGAACCTAAGTGCGAAGGCAATATGGAAGTGAACCACCACTACCCCTAATAGTGGAGGTAACACCTAGTGGTGTCGGTAAAGTGGTGACCAACCTAAATAGCTGGAGGCTAATTTTTCAATAAGTCTAGTTCTGTCTCCAATTTTAGCTAAATTAAAAAAATATCAAATTAAATTCAAAAATTATAGAAAAATTTATTTGTACATATATGTATATTATTTTAGGAAAAAATATCAAATTGAAAAATTTTTAAGTAGATATATTACTTCCTTAAGAAATCAAGCAAAATTGATCAATTTTCGAAACCAATTTGAATAACCACATTGATGTAGTTTTTAAGCTTTTTTTTTTTTTTTGGAAAATACCTGTATTACATGTGAACATTATATGAAGAGATTTCAAACAAAAATAATTTTTAGAGATTTTTGAGCTTTTAAATTGAATGAGAATTGCCATTTTCTTGAGAATTTACTATATGAAGTTTAACGAAACCCTTGGTATTAGGTTCTGAGGTGTACTTAGATCATATCTTACTGTAAAGATTAATCTAGAGTTGTGTGGTTTGAGTTAGAGATGAAATTTGGACAAATGAGTGGTTATAAGATTAATACATTAATAGGTTAGTATGTAAATTTGAAGAATTTGGTAATATGGTGTTACTTGGTATAATAACCCTAATTTATAAACATGATATAACATGTATGTAATTTGGAATATGATGTTAAATGAGTTATTTCGAGTAAACTTGTAAAATGACCCTATTGATATAGTTCTTCAAAAGGTTGATCTGCTAGAAAAGTAAATTTATTCTTAGTTTACCAGAAAAGTAAATTAATTTTTGGTCCAAAGACTTAATTAGAGAATTGTGTGATATGAGATACTTTGCTAATATAGCATTTGCAAGTTAACCAGAGAATTCTTAATTAGTAAGCTTGTCTTCAGATACCTCCTAAGAGATTCCTAATCAATAAGGATATTTTTAGATACTTCTTCAAAAAGTTTATGATTAATGAAATTGTTTCTAGATACTTTCACAAATAGTTTTAAAATAAAAATTGTATCTACGTTATTGATTAGATACTTATTTAGAAAGTTCCAGGGCTAAAAACTATATTAAGATTAATGTTCAAAACCTTATTCAAAGACTTCAATCATAAGTTAAAACTTAATTCAAGACAAAATAAATCTATCTAAACTATATGTAAGACATTAAAAGGTAATCATATACTTTCTATTTAGTAAAACTAAAATATTTATATTGATTGTTTAGGGACTTACAAAGGGATTGAGTACAAGAACCAAGATTAACTTACATTGACATTGGATAAGTTAAGATCAATACTTAAATAGTATGTTGGAGAATCATATCAGGATACTTAGAGAATTAAGAGTACTTATCTATAGTTGTGGCTAAATTGTTTATGTGTGTACCATGTATGTGTTTGTGTTACTGATCAATGGTTGGAGTAAACTCCAAGTGTTGTTTTTTGCTTAAGCATAGCATGTATTGTGTGTATAAACTTAGTTGCTTACTTTATAATCTAAACTAGTCTTAAGACGATTAAGGCTTAACCTAACATTCACGAAAACCTAATAGGGGTAGTGATTAGGTGGTCAAACTAAATATTGACACATTCGTTAAAGATAATAGAAATGATCATTTTCCTACCCTTAGTTAAACTAAATGACAAGAAAGGGGGTTGCGGTAAGGTTAGGTTCCATGGTTCAAATGTTGTTTAAGGAGAAGGGTTTTCTCTATTACATAAGCTCGGATTTAGTTTGATAGTGTCATGTTGAAACTCCTCGAAATCCAGGTTAGAGTAGAAGAAGTTACTCTAACTTCACAATGAATTGGTTAAATATTATGGGATGCTCTATCATTTATCTATTGCATTTGCATTTAAATAATGATTGAACAACCATGTTTGTTAATGTACTCTTATGACTTCATCCTTTCTTACTGAGTTAGTTAAGCTCACATCCTAATAGATTGTTTTGTAGGTGTAAAATATTACCTGAGGATGCCTCATTACAATTATCCACAAGTTAATTCCAATGGGTTGGAAATGAGGAGTTGAAGACTAATGAATGGATCAATGTTCAGGATGTTTTGTTTTTCTTTTATGGAAGGACTATAAGGTCTTCCTTAGAGGCCTTATAGTTTTCGTTGGTTAACTGATATCTATGTTTTGTAGTAAGTCTTCCTATGGAGTAGTAAATTACTTTGGAATGTATTAAAACTTATGATGTATATAAAAACCTACATAAGGACTTAAACTATCTGTATATATGGAAAACTATATTTTGTAAAGTATCACTCCATAAGTATTATATATCACAGGTTCCCATCTGACTGCTTTAAAACTGGTTAAGCTATCATTTGTCTTATGTAAACTATCACTACATTAGTAGCTAAGGAGGATAGCTTCTACCTTTGATTGGTTTACACGACGTAACTGTTATGACTTCTCCAGTTTAGGGCATAACACCCAAGCTCCTTCTAAGCTCCAGTTTGGACCAAATTGGTCCATCGCATCCAAAAGTCTACTTGGTCTAGCAACTCTATTACTAAGAAATTATCTTACTAGCATTTAATAGAATCTATCAGGCCTCCAAAACAACTTTCTCCTTAGACGAGGCTAGAGGTATATCTATTTGTTCAAACTCTTCCACGACCCTTATCATTAGGTTTTCACAGATCCCCTAGAATTCCTTCAACACCCTCTACCCATTGGAAGAGACTTACGCCGGATTGTACTAGTAGAAGTTGAAGAGCTCTTTCTCGAATTTTCTTAAGGGGAGGTATGACCCATATTTCAAACATTGTAAAGTGCCTCTCTAATAGCAAGGGCACCTTCTCTTCCTTTGTTAGCAATCATACTATCCAACCTAAAGTTGGTCCAACTATGAAGTTTGCCTAAACCCAATTAACAACGGAAGGCTTGCTCCTATTAATTCGACCGCTCGGACCTCTACCTGTCTTAGGCATAGTGAACATCTTTACAGCCTTCGATAAGGAAGTGTACATGTAAGCATCCTTGGAATGGCACTAATAAGCCTAGTCCTATCAAATGCCTCTACTGCCATCCTCGAGGCATCATCTAACTGTACCAGCGACATGACTTCATCCTCTCCTCCATAGGGAGGGTCATTCCTTGTAGCCTCGAAGTCTATTATGTTGTATTCTAATGCATCAAAAGGCATCTCACTTGTGTTTTCTCTACTAATAGTAGACATTTTGACATTGAAGAAGCAAAGAAAACCAAAGAACTTTGAAGAAAAGTTTGGGAGAAAGAAAGGAAGCTTTGAAGAAAGGTGATGAAAAGAGAAAATAAGGTTGCACTAACTGCAGTAAAGAAGCAAGAAAGGTTGTAAAAGAGTAATTTGTCAAAATGATTATGGTATTTATAAGTTGAATGCGTTGAAAAGTGAATTAGCAATTATACAAATTTATATAAGCACAAATCCCCTAAAATGTTGTAATGTGAGTACGTAGAGACAGTTTCAATCAAATAACTACATTCAAAAGACAAAACACATACTACTGCACGTATGTCTATAGAGACAAGACACTTATCACATCACATTAATTACACCATTGGAGTGCACGACAAAGTAAGAATTTGAAAAGATACCTTCATAAGAAGTTTTCTCGAAGCCCCTTCGACTTCCATGAAAGAACTTATTCAACACTTCAACAACACTATACATTGTTAAGGATAAATGGTAACTGCTTGGATAATGGTCAGCTCAACTCGATCATGTTTACTCAATACCTCTACTCTATAACCCTACTATCTGAAGCACTCAACGTATTAAATCTTTGCCTTAGCTCGAACTGCCTAGCTCAACCCATTGAGATCCACCTTGGATCACTTATCCAACTCAAATTTGACCTAATTGAGCACCAACAACTTAGTAACCCTAATGGCCATGGAAGTCGAACCTCTTATATCCTACCTTAAGTCTAGAGCACCTACCTCGACTTAGGTGGCAACCTACCCAAATAAACCACATCTACTTGATCCTTACATTACTCAGCTAGGACATCTTCACTATCACATCGACACATCAGCACTATCACCTCATATGCCTTTAGACTAGATTGACCATATGCTTGATAAGCTCATCTTTCTCCTCCTTGCCTCCACAATGGTAATAAGACTATACGAATGGGGGGAGGGTGTTGATAAGACCTTTTAAGGCTTACGACCTAGGATGCGTCCCTTGAAGACTTGGCTTTCCCTCTCATGGTCGACCTTAGCTCAAGCTCATCATACGACTTGCCTAACCACAATAATCATCGACAATTAGAAGAATATAAATAAGACTAGCAACTAAGTCAAATAACTACCTCCTATATTTGTAGACCATGTTGGACATTATAGCACTACTACCCAATACTCGTGAACATGGCCTTTACCCACTAACTCCTCTCTAACTACCGACTCCACTTCTCTATAAATACAAAGTCATCACCCAATGGTAAACCACATTATACTCCGTATACATGAGTCTACATTTTGTCTTTGAGTACCCTTACTCTCCTCACATACATGCCTAACTTAAGTATCGAAATGGCCATACTAAATACATCCCAGTGCCCCTTAACTGTTCTTTATTTTGTAGGCTTAGTTACACAAAGCTTAATTCCTCCCTAAATCTCTACTGGCCAATATCTAGACACGATAGATAAGATATAAAAACCTACTTGTAATACCTATCATAGGTATCAATTTCCAACATTTTATAACCAACACTTACCCTAAAATATCCTAGAACTATCATGGAACCTATACCTTACAAAATTTATAGGATGCAAGTTACTTTATGAGAAGAAGGGAAAAAAAAAAAAATACATGTTACCCTAAAATACTTGATTAATAGTTTTAAATGTGTATTTACAAATATCTTTATTTATTTTTACGATATTACTACTACATACTCATAATTTAAAAGTAATTTATTTTTCATCCAACATTAGATGGAAAATATCATTGATAACACCAAAATTATATATTTCATTCAAACTTTATGCTATATTTATATGTATATTTTATATATTTAACAGGAAAATTTTACGAATTTAGAAAATTAAAAAAAAAAAAGGTATTTAAAGGGAAAGAATTTTATTTGAAAGGGCCAAGAATATGATATGAAGAAATATTAATCCACGGTCCACATGCCAACCAACAAATTGGAGTACACACAAGCAGATCATAATTTTCCGAAGCCTAATGCCGCTCGGAATTGGAAGTCGTAATCCACTGGCCACGATGAATTCGAAAGCTCGACATTAGTTATCGACAAGTCATCTGCCAGCCCACAGTCGAAAGAAGTTGGGGTCAAATCCAAGTGAATCGACGTTAAGCCCAAATATTGTCGATTGAGGAGCCAGCAGATGAATTTATCCAAGCAAGGTCTAGCCCAGTTCCAAATGAAAGCCAACTGTCCAAGCCGAACCTATCACGTGTCCAAAGTGTGGATTAAGTCGGCTACCAATCATACCAGGCACGGTCCAACGCTAAGAGAGGATGGCACCGAAACGAATAGGAATATATATTGACGCTACACGAACAAGGAGATCAACACAGTTTTTTTTTTTTTTTCCAGAAAAAGAGAAATTTCATTCACAACATTAACCAGTGTCCAAATTGAGTATAGGAAATCGCAACCGAGAAGGATTAAAACGCAACAGCTTCAGAAGAGAGAATTGGGGTTTAACCATCCTCTTCTAAAATTCAAAGCTATCTAATCTACTACAACATTAGCATTTCTAGTGATAATCATGTAACAAAGAGTTACACCCTGGAGTTGGCCCAACAAAGTTTGTAAGTTTTCAAAATAAGGTTGCGTGGTCCAGTGAAGCGTGCACTTCCCGTCTCTTAGCGCTTTGTACAACATAAGGCGGTCCATAAAAATACCGGCCCTTCTCCTACCATTTTAATGATAAAATTCACAGCCGAAAGCGCCGCACAACAATCAGTCGCCTCTGGGCTTTGAGCGAAAAGTTTATTGGACTCTCCCCCAAGTAATAAACCATGCCCATCCAACGCCACAAACAACAACAGCTGCAGCTGCTCTGTTGGGCCCATCCAAGACACGTCCACAAAAATCCTGGAGGTAGAATCAATTGCGGCCATACTGTACTTCGACCGCAGCCAACAGCGTTCACAGATCTCTCCCCACTCATCTGTATTTCCCCTTCGTATTCTGGAATCCTTCGATCAACCAAATCCTCATCTGCCAACACCCGAGACCTCCCATCACATGAACGCCCTTGCATGTCTCTCCACCCTCGTCGACTGAACCTTACGCCAGCCCCAGGATCACTTCCATCGACAACACTCTTCCTCGTTTCTTGCAGCATTTCACCATGGCGACAATCATCGGCTACTTCAACCAACATCGACCCATTGCGATGAATCTTCAATACGGTTAGAACGGCAAGAGTCGGCTTACCCAATTTACCGATGCAATCTTTTTCCATCCACCATCTCTAAATTCTTCCAATCACAGTATTAGGGTTTAGGGTCGGCTTATGAAAGAGAGAGTGACAACTTTCTTTCCAGACAAACCAAGCAACTTCCATGGTATTAACATGACACTCAATACCCCTAAATTCACCACTCACCGACCTATCCACCCACTCACGCCACCAACGACCCAACGACGAGATCTTCCTCCGATCAGTGGGTACACCCAGCACTCCAAACCATACACACAATGCCTATTGACAACAGATTAGAGCATGCTCGATAGTCTCAACCTCACCACATGATTGGCAGCTAGGGTTCGCATCGCATCTCTTGTGATAAAGATTAAGCATATTTGGTGTGGCATCCTTTTTCCATTCGGTTGGTGATATATCAAAAGAAGATGTTGGTGTGGCATCCTTTTTCCATTCGGTTGGTGATATATCAAAAGAAGATGTTGCCTTATGGTGATTGTTATTTTCCTTGGCAGCCATAAGATAGCAAAACAATTGATTCTCTTTAATAGAGTAGGTTGCAATTCCCAGTTCATTAACTGACTATTAGGTTCACACCAATCAAACCCAATTTGCATCCTTTCAAATTCATGCACTAATTCATATTGAGGTGTTAACAGTAAGGTAACCTGTTCATAACTCTTTCGACTTAATGCATCTGTCACCAAATTGGCCTTTCCAGGGTGATAATTTATATTCAGATCATAATCCTTAATCAGTTCTAACCACCTTCTTTGCCTTAAATTCAACTCCTTCTGAGTAAAGAAGTATTTTAGACTCTTATGATCAGTGTACATTTCGCACCGTTGCCCATAAAGATAATGTCTCCAAATTTTCAAGGCAAACACTACAGCTGCTAACTCCAAATCATGAGTCGGGTAATTCCTCTCATGTGGCCTCAATTGTCTTGATGCATATGCAACAACTTTTCTATCCTGCATCAATACACAACCTAATCCATTTCGTGAAGCATCACTGTACACATTATAAGGTTTATCCGGATCAGGTAATGTTAATACTGGTGCTGTAACCAGTCGTTTCTTCAACTCCTGAAAACTCATTTCACACTCTTCACTCCATTCAACTTTACATCCTTCTGGGTTAATCGAGTCAATGGTTTGGCGATTTTGGAAAAATCCTTTATGAACCGTCGATAGTATCCAGCCATACCCAGAAAACTCCTTATCTCAGTCACTGTGGTTGGTTGCTTCCAGTCCATTACTGCTTTCACTTTATCAGGATCTACAGAGATTCCTTCACCAGATATAATATGACCTAGAAAAGCAATCCTATCCAACCAAAACTCACATTTACTTAACTTGGCATACAATTGATTCTCTCTCAACTTCTGCAATGCCAATCGTAAATGCTCCGCATGCTCCTCCTTGGTTTTTGAGTAAATCAAGATATCATCAATAAACACCACAACAAACTTATCCAAATATGGTTGATATATACGATTCATCAAGTCCATAAATACAGCCGGAGCATTCGTTAAGCCAAATGGCATCACCAAAAATTCATAATGTCCATATCGAGTTCTAAATGCAGTCTTATGCACATCTTCCGGCTTAACTCGTAACTGATGATATCCTGATTTCAAATCTATTCTAGAAAACACAGTTGCACCTTGGAGTTGATCAAACAAATCATCAATGCGAGGTAACGGATACCTATTCTTAATGGTAACTTTATTTAACTCCCGATAGTCTATACACAATCTCATGGTACCATCCTTCTTTTTCACAAATAATACCGGGGCTCCCCACGGTGAAACACTCGGTCTAATAAACTTCTTATCCAATAGCTCCTGAAGTTGTTTCTTTAGTTCCTGAAGTTCTATGGGTGACATCCGATATGGGGCTTTCGAAATAGGTTCAGTTCCAGGAACTAATTCTACATTGAAATCCAACTCTCGGGGTGGAGCTAATCCTGGTAAATCCTCCGGAAATACATCTAGAAACTCATTCACTACCTGTATGTCTGCTACCTTGGGTATTTCCTTCTCTGCGTCCACAGCAAACACCCAACAAAATGTCCAATCATTCACCTTTACTCTTGTCTCAAATTGTTCATCACATATCTCCATCACTGATAAATTCAACCTACTTCCACCAGCTTTTCCTTGAAATATCGTTTCTCCATCATTAAGATTGACAATTTTATTCCTACACTCCATAATAGCTTTATTCTTTGACAACCAATCTATTCCTACTATGACATCGTAACCTTGTAAAGGTAATATCACAAGACTTATAGGATACTCCTTCTCCTGAATTTTTATTCTACCATCTGCTACTACCTCTCGGGTTGTTACTTTCTCCCCAGTCGGAGTTCTAACTTTATAAGTTACATTAACAGTAACCACACTAATTTCTTGTTCATGTACAAATTTCTGGCTTGCAAATGAATGTGATGCACCAGTATTAAAACAGCACAAAAGCAGGTTGTCCATTTATCAGCACATGTCCTGGAATGTACTATTACTATGGTTACCAACTACACTAGCATTCATAAATCTCAAAATGCAAATATTTCAATTCAATTCACACTTAAAATTATTATTACAATAGGTAGTCTGAGTACATACCAGTTACAAGTCCTTCATCATTTTCTTCTTCAACTCCCATGATCTCCTCGACATCATCATGGTAGTACTCCTCCATAAAATCTAAGAAATCCTCATTCTCCTCGATTTCCATATCCTCCAGAGCAAAGATATGAGCAGGTGCAGTGGCGTTATCAAAGCCTTCTGTTCGCTTAGCTCCTTGTACAAACTGTGGACAGTATCTGGAGAAATGGCCCTTTCTACCACACTTATTACACTTTACCAATTTCATCTTAGGGCATGCCTTTAGCACATGGTTCGGATCTCCACATATAAAACATTTCCCTTTAAGCTGAGTACAATTCCTTGGAAAATGATTTACACCACACTTCCAGCATTTGACATTACCATCCTTGTCATAAAAACTCACACTCGGTATTGACTGCGCTGGGTTACTGGCCAGAGTTACTGGTCTCCTTCTCTTCAGTCCAGAATTGCTACTAGAGGCACCAGGATATGATCTCTTAAATGATGGTCCTGGTCGGTATCCTCTATTAATCTTTTGACTCCACATTGCTTGCATCCTCACACGATTATCTTCCAATTGCCGTGCCTTATCTACCACTTCATTGTAAGTGGTAAAACCATAATCCAGCAACTTGCAACACATTGTGGGGTCAAATCCAGTAAGGAACAAATCTTTCTTCAACTCAACATTATCTCGGTATGAACCAGGCACATATTGTAACAATCTATTGAACTCAGTCTCATACTGGGTTACACTCATGCCTCCCTTCTTTAGTTCAAACAGATCTCGCACCATTCTGTTTTGAACACTATGAGGAAAATACTCCTTCCTGAATTCCTCCTTAAATTGTTGCCACTTAATGTTATTTCCAAGTTGCCTTGCTCTCGAGTCCCACCATACTCTTGCAGCTAATTTTAACATGAATGTACCATATGACAACTTTTGAGATTCCGGGACTCTAAAAGCCTCAAAACTTCGTTCAATTTGGGCCAGCCAATCATCAGCTAGATCTGGCCTACCCATCTCCCCTTCAAAATAATAGTTGGCTTTTATAAATTCAGGAAGTTTATTTACCTCTTGAGGTCGCTCCGTTCGGTGTTCAACTTCTTGAGGTCTCCTGTTTCCCCCATTACCACCAGTCAAAAGATGTTGAATCAACATTCCTTGCTGCCTCATCATTGTATGCATACTGGCAAGGATTTGTCCAATAGGCACATTCTCTTGGGAAGGAGGTGGAGGTAAATCTTGTCTATTCTGTTCCCTTGGTGGCGATGGTGCTCGTGGTGGAGGGTTTTGATTTCCTTCAGTTTCCCCTTGACTACTTCCATTTCCAGCTTCAGCCATGATCGTTTAATAATTTAACTTATAATCCTGCATTCATACCTATCTATAAGTTATCCCTACTTTTGTTTAAAGAATGTTAATAAATGCTAGCAATAAGTACTCATATCAAATAGTAAGGACAATATCATTAAAGTCAACATACTTAGTAGTCTAACTTCCATTATATATTTCATTCAACCTTACATTACCACTATTACAACTTTAAAACAAAAGATACAACTTGATAATCTTCAAATACATACATCAAATTTACAACTCGATTACATCATTTCTTACATCATCTACTACAGACTCGATCTTTACAACTGTACAAGACAAAAGGTTACATCAAACTTAATTACAACATACACCTAACTTGATCCAGAAGCTAAAAAGTACATCAAAAGTCGAAATACATCAAAAGGTCCTAAAATACATCAGTATCCATCAAAATTGCTACTGGATCATATCTAAAAACCTAACTAAAACAAATCAGTCGTATAACTAGGCTAGTCCTCCTCTGAATCTGTGGTAGCTACTCCATCAAATGAGTCGTGACCCATATAGCCTCCTACAGAATGATCCTCAGGCTCGCTGTCTGATGCGGAGTCTATAAACACGATCTCTGGAGTCTTAGGAATCACAATCACCTCCTGCACATCATCATCGTCCGACTCAGCTGTAGCACCAGCTCCATCTCCAGCTATCACGGTATCTGCGATCACCTGCATGACTACCGTATGTATATCTATGTCGGGCTCACTTTCATTCTCTTGCTCTTCCTCAGGGTCTTCTTCTGGTTCCACTTCTTCTGGGTCCTCTTCAGGGTCCTCCTCTGGATCTTCCTCCGGATCCTCCTCGGGGTCTTCCTCAACATAGACTCCATCCACGTGGGGTTCAACTGGTGGTGGGTTTTCTGGTGGTGGTTCTGGTATTTCCAACTCAGGTTCAGGATTAGGGTTCAATGGTACCTCTATACCATCCCCAGCAGGCTCTGAAAACTGTGGAAACCAATCAATGATCCCTGGTGGGTACTGTCTAGGTATGTATGGAATGTCAGCAGGGATGTGTGCAATACTAGCAGGGTATGGTCTCCCATCCTCTAACCTAGCAGGAAAATACCGTAAGGGCATCATCAGGGTTATAATTCCCTCTTTCTCCAACCATCTCTGCTCAAAAGCGGCTATAGCAGTGTATCTATTATACTGGGGGCCTAAGCTCATTTCCATCCATGCCCACTCATCTTTCCAACTATAGCACATTTGATCATGAAACTTATTGATGATCTCATCAACCGTCCTAAATATATTCCAATCGGCTAATTCCATCAGTAGCCATTGTAATTTCACTCTATAGTCAATGGGAGATACTTCTCCATTCCATCCAAACCGTATCCAACTATGAATCAGTTCTCCCCTTCGACCCTGTAATTATGATTAAACCAATTAATATTTCTTATGTTAAAGATTATAGTTACTTATGTTATACAATCTTTTATTGCCCACTTAATATTACCCACTCTCATTATTCCTATAATGTCTATTTCTTTTAAGGTATGACGCTTCAAAGCGAGTTTACTAAAACTTCGCTCTGATACCAACCGAGAACTGTTACGCCCCGAAGTCGCGAAGTCGCAACAGTCCCGCCGTGTAAACCATTCTATGATAGAAACTGGCCTCACAGTTCCTACCATAGAGATAATCTACACAAGGCGTCGACGACCACTCGCTTTGAAGTAAACAGTTCGATTAATGATTATACTATAAATATGATAAGTAACTCAAATTACTGTTAAACATAAATATTCATATAAATAAGTCCACAGAGCTTCCCAGGAAGATTTACATAACAACTACAGTTTACTAATTTACAGAATAACTAACAGTCTTCATCCTTTAACTACAAGGTCAGTCTGGTTACACATTAAGCTAAACAACTTGATCCTCACACCCCTGGCTTCAAAAAGACTAACCTCTGGATAATTGTAGGGCGGCATGGTACTTGAAGAGATTACAAATCGGAACCTGCAAAAGGATCTATAAGGGTATGAGCAACTACAGCTCAGTAAGTTGAATTGGAGACTCATGAATGCATACAAGCACAAACAGGGTTATCAAACAATTATTTTCATGCAATGCAACAATCAAGTGTCATCGCACAACGTAGTCCGGTCCGTTGTGAAATCAGAGAAATTTCACCCGCTCCAATCCGGGTTGAGGAGTTCCATGTTATGCAGCAGCTCACAACCAAACCCAGGCTTGTGCAATGGAGACCTCGCTCCTCCCGCGACTACCTTCGAACCATTGACTTCACCCCCGCCGCGACCTCCTCTCCTGTCACTTAGTTCGACTGAGGATGAAGAAGGGACCATTTTGCAATCCTGCGCTATCCCTTTCGAAGGGGTCGGTATTTGGTTGGAGAGTCCTATGATCCCCTAACGGGTTGCAATGCATGACGTTTTCGGTTATTACGGTCGACTAAGATTACATTCCGGTTAAGGTTTCCAAACAAGTTCATACCAATTAAATCAGTCACAAAATCACGTACAGCACAAATTCCAGCACGAATTCAAATACATCAAACACATGCGCAAACTACTTACAATCACAAGCATATACAAGCCTAAGTCTCCGAGCACTACAAAACTAGTACTCTATTACAATAAGCAATAACCCAACTTACATGAATTTGCTCGACCGCTCGATCCTCTAGTTGCGAGTTGATTTGTTTCTGGGTGTCCTATAATACAAATAGGTTCTTTTAGTACTCGTATTTTATAGATTCTTATTCTAATTTATAATGTAACTCATTTTCCTCATGTATACCTACAACGTATTAATAATTCGTTGTGTTTTATTTCGGGGTTCGGCTCCTAAGCTAGATTTTAGTTTTAATTCCTAAGTCGTAATTAGGCTCGAATCCCTATGTGACATTAATCACCTTATGCTCGGGTATTCAAATATCCTATTGGGTCGAAATTTTGGTATTCTAACTATTCGGTACACGTTAACCCTAACTGAGGTATCGGATTTATTCCCGATGTGTAAAAATTTTACATTTTGAGATATTTACTTAAAATTAAATATTATTTCAGATTTATTATTTTTCTGTTTTCAATTATAATATTAACTAAATAGCTTTATTTTTTTAGATTTAGTAATTTATATTTTCACATTTTCCTAATTTCTTATATTCTTTACCTAATTTCTCTAATTAACCATAATTAGTACCTAAAAGCTAGGATTAGGGTTCCACTGCAGAGATTAACTTCCTTAATCATCTAATCAGGATCCAAACCAGTAATTAACATTCTAATTACCTAATTAATCCCAAATCACCCAATTTTACCATCATTTTAGGGCTAAAAATTAACTTAAAATTTTCGAAAATTAATTTAAAAAAAAGGGCTTCATAGCATTGTTCTAAATCATATGAGAGTCCTACAGAAAAATTTTGAGCCCCAAACTACATCCCTAAGCCTATTTAATTTCCGGTTTAATCATGCTCGGTTTTGATCAATTTCTTAAGAACCCTATATTTCCAGACATAATTAAACTAAATCAATATTTTTCCCTAAATCTACATACAATAAAACCTCAGAATAACAAGTTTCATAATTTTCTGGGCAAAATAACTAATTTTACAAAATTATACAAAAATCGGGATGAGTAAATGACTAACCGGTTCAAGGATTTCTGGCCGTCCAAACCCGATCCAAGGCTGTCGGCCGGTCCAGACGCTAGTCCTAGGGTAGGGTGGTGGTGGTGGTTCGGTCCCAGGTGGTGGTGGGTGGTGGTTCTAGTTCACCTTGCTAATCTGCACAGTTTTCTTTTTTTTTTTATTTTCTGGAATTTCTCTCGATTTTTCTTGTGTTTCGATTTTTCTCAGATTACAAACTGTCCAAATGTCTTCTGTGAATTTTTTCCTTATTTATAGACAAACATAGTAATTAATGTGCATTAATTTGATGTGATTTTGCCCATTTCCTAGATTTTAGGCTTTTAGTTTGGCAACTTTTTATTGGCTAATTTTTTTTCTTTTCAGCCACGACCTGATCTGGTTGCAGACCTCTCCTTCTGATTTTTTTATAATTATTTTGTATTTTTCTTTAATTATTTACTTAATTTTCGGCCTATTTTAGCAATTACGCGTATTTTTATCTA